>MU188514.1:23602-61517 GCA_016904865.1 Pissodes strobi | reverse complement strand
TTAATATAGATGAGGAACAGAGTTGGTGAAAGTATTGCGCCCTGAGGCACGCCCGCGTTGATGGTGAATGTGTCCGAGATGTGTCCATCGACTGCAACGTGTAGGGATCGGTTCCTAAGGAAACTGGCCAGCCAGCTGCAGAGAGAGGCTGGCAGTCCAAAGGACGGCAGTTTGTTGAGCAGTCCGTCATGCCAAACCCTGTCGAATGCCTTTGAAATATCCAACGCAATCGCTCGAGACTCTCCGTAGTTTTCAATTGCCCTACTCCATATATGAGTGACATAGGCCAATATATCTCCTGTCGATCTCTCTTTGCGAAAGCCGTATTGATTATCGCTGATTATTCTGTTGTTCTCGAGGTACTTGAGTAATTGCTGGTTGACTACACGTTCCATGACTTTGGAGATTATTGAAAGCAAGGCAATTGAGCCATAGTTTGAGGGCGTGGTTTTCTTGCCTTTTTTGGAACAGGTTGCACTCGAGCGACTTTCCAAGAGGATGGGTAAATCCCTTTTCCGTAAGAAAGAGAAAAAAGCCTGGAAAAAACGGGTGTTAGTTCGTTGGCGCAGTTTTTTAGCACGATGGCAGGTATTCCGTCCGGTCCTGATGCCTTTTGCGTATCTAGTTCTTTAAGGATTTTGCGAATATCATGGTGATGAAACTTGACTTCTGCCATGGTAGTGTTGATGTTCGATACGGTGGGGAGAGTCTTGCCTTGAGGGACGTCTAAGGTAGAGTGCGATGAAAACATTTTAGCGAGCATGTTTGCTTTTTCCTTGGCTGTAGTCGCCATGATGCCACGAATACCCTGGACAGCCATGCAGACCAACGAAGCAGTGTTGAATAGAGCAAATGCCGTTTCTGAATAATTTAAAACTATTAAGATAAGAAATATATCATACCTGGGGCATGTTCTTAGAGGAGGCCAATACAAGATCCTTCAGCTTATAATGAAGGGTAAAATCGAGAGCCGCAGAGGAATTGGAAGGAAGTAGATGTCATGGCTAAAGAACATTCGCGATTGGACCGGAATACGTAGTGCCGAACAACTATATAGCTGAAAATCACGAACAACTCGCCATTGTAATTGCCAACGTTAGGGGGACCTGAAATGGCACCGAAAGAAGAAGAAGAAAGAAGATCGGGATAAGCTACACAAAATTCGTCCAGTCATAGATACATTCAATGACTGCATGCATGAAATTTGTTGTTTTCAGTCAAAATATTAGTATTGATGAACAATTGGTGCATTATCTAAACCAATTCATCAGCGGAAGGCCCATTTCTTTTGGGTTGAAAGAATGGGGAATAGGCAATATGCAGTGAAGAATCTGAGTTTTGCTATAATACCGAAGTGTACGAGAGAAAAATCACGTATCACAGATACTCTTGGAGCTTTAGTTATTCTGAGTGAAATTCAAAAAATTGCGCATCCGTCAGATCATCGCTTTTATTTTGACAACATTTTACAGTTTGAAGCAACAGATACAAGCAGTGTCCTCCGAAAAATGACAGCGAAATGAGAAAAGAAGCTCATGATGCATTTGACTACCGTTTCTACAAGAAAGGAGAAATATTTGCAGTAGTGTAGAAGAACAGTACTGTGCGACTCTTGCCTAAAACGCATGCATGCCTGATTTCCCTATCTTGCGTCAATAGATGGTCCAAAACAGAGAAGAAAGATACCTCAACTCCTAATGAACTATAATAAATTTATGGGGAGCGTGATAAAGTAGCCTGAAATATTCAAGAGTATACGATCAAGATTAGAGTTAAACGATGGTACTTTCCCAAATTTACAAATATTGTAGAAGGAGTAGTAAATGTACACGCCTTGTATTTTATGGCTAATCCTTGGCCTTTTAAGATCCTTTACGGTCATACGCCACTATGTTATATTAGTCGCTTCTGATTAACGTCACTGTTAACTCTTCACGCATGGCCCTCCGCACGCTTCGCTCGCTCCGGGGCGCAACCAGACAAAGCTAACTGAAACTAACCAAAATTTATAAAAAGAAACACACATAACTTTAAAAAAATTAAGAAAATTTGGCTTGCCCCCGACGGGAATTGAACGCGGATCGTGTACGTTCCAAACGCAGAATCTGACCACTGGACTAACTAGACCTGGTGGAATAAACTGACTGGACCGCAGATAAATTGAAAGTGATGTTAATCCACCAATCAGAAGCGGCTAATATAGCATAGTGGCGTATGACCGTAAATGATCTTAAAAGGCTAATCCTTGTTCACAAGAGCTATTGTTAACAAATACTTGAATATATCATCCATATCAGTTCCAAAGAGAGCCAGTAGACCATCTGATAATATAAAATTTGACAAGCGTGTCTCATAAGATGTGAGAAGGGATCCTGCCGGACATTATCTGGAAAGAACAAATGAAGGAAAGCAAAGAAAGTGCGCAGTTTGCAAGACGAGCAGAAAATAATGTGGCAAATGCAATGTTGAATTGCATGTTGAGTGGATGTTTCAACCGCATTTACAATAGTTCCATCTTTATAATTTTGGTTATTATTCATTTTATATTATAATGTGTTATTTCCCAGAAGAAATCGAGCAATGTTTAGTTTTGTATAATGTTTTTAAAATAATAATATAAGGTTTCGTTAAAATTCAACATTTTTAACTTTTTCCAAAATTCAGAATTATGACATGGAAAGCGCTACAACCCCACCTAATTGGAGATTACACAGAAAAACGAATTAAGAACTGTTTTTTTTCAACATATATTTGAAAAACGTAAGTTTAGTGACCATTTATAACTTACTTTTAGAAAGAAAATCCGAACTAAAACGAAATTGAAAATTTGGCAGTTAATGTGTTAATTTTTCAACTTTACGATGGATAATGTTAAAACCTGTATTCCTGATAATTGACTCGGTGCTGATAATAGACATAATACAGCAATAAAGTATTAAAAAAACGATTATAAACCTGAATTTAAAAAGTGCTAATGATTTTTTTAACTTAACAATAATTTATGGTTCGATCTTAATCTATCTATTTAGCCTTCTTCGGTCCATCTTTGGACATAGGCCTCCCCTATTCTTTTTCATTCTTCCCTGTTTATCGCCATGTTCATCTATAGTTTGTTTCAGCGTGTTTCTTCATTTGGCGCTCCTCTACCCGTTTTATTTTCCCACGGTCTCCAGTTCAAAATATTAAGTGTTCCATCGGTCGCCCTCTTGTCTAATATTGTAACCGGCGGATTTCAATTTTGATTTTGTTACCTCTCTTCTAACATCTCTTACTTTCGTCTTATTTCCTATACACTCAATTTTTTCTGTCCATCGTGTTACATGTAACATTTGTCTTTCCATTGATCTTTGTGTTTTTGTTACTTTGTCCATGTTTTTCTGAGTGAGTGCGTCCATGCTTGGAATCCGTAGGTGAGGACGGGGAGTAAACATTGATTATTTGGTTTTAGGGTACTGTGGATACCTTTTATTTTTTAGGATGTAGCTTAATTTTCTGAATGCTACCCAACCTAGGGTGTTTCGTCTCTTGATTTCTGGTATTGGTTTTATTTGTTGAGTTTAATAATTTGTCCCAAGTGTATGTATTCATCTGCTTGTTCTATTTTTTTTTTCTTGCCCCAATGTGATTGTGATGTCGTCAGCGTACCTTAGATTGCGCAGTCTTTCTTCACATATTTTTATACCTCTTTTTTCCCAGTCTAGTTTTAGAAAACATCCTCTAGGGCTTGATTAAAAAATTTAGGTGATATTGTGCCGCCCTGTCTGACACCTCCTCTTATGTGTATTGGTCTTGCTCCCTCATGGATTTTAATTGTTGTTGTTGCTTCGCTATATATGTTGGTTATCAGGTCTATATATCTGTAGTCTATTCTGCTATTAATTAGTGAGTTTTTCACTGCCTATAATTCAACATTATCAATGGCTTTTTCGAAGTCAGTCAATGCAATAGTAGAAAGTGATATTCGTTGGCGCGTTCTATCAGAAATTTCATTGTTAATAGGTGGTCGCTCGCACTAAAACCCATCTGAAGCTAATCTTTCGATTGGTATCCGTCGAATTTTGTTCTTGCCTAGTGGTTAGTATTTTTGTGGAGAGCTTGGAGATTACATTAAAGAGTGTTATATGGGTCGATAGTATTTTAGGTCTGTCTGTCTCCCTCTTTGTTCTTAATACTGAGTTTATTTGCAGGTCATGTTTGAACCGAACTGAGCTTTTACCATTTAAAAGCTTCAATCGTTGCGAAATAGCTGCTTTGACTAGGATATCCAAGAAAAAGCTTTTTTCAATTATTGTCCACAATTTTTTTATTCTGATTTCTTAGTTTCAGCTATTGGACTTATGTTTCTATTAATAACTCGTGGTTTACAGAGATAACTAGGCAAAGTAATTTGTAGGCTCAATGTATAGGTAGGTTAACTCAAGAAGTAATCGATTTAATAAAACTGAATGCTAAGTTCGAGGCAATACTACATATTGAAAAATTGAGATTCTCTCCAGGTTTTTCAAAGCGTCTTAATTCTACTTTATTTATTGGTCAAAACTAAATCAAACTCAAATTTGCCCTATATTTAAATGTCCGTGTTTTATGTGTCAGGTTTCAGCAGTACATATTTAGTAGGACTGTTCAAACATGCCACAGATACTTTTAAATATTAGATATTCTTAGATGTATTTAAATAAAACGCCATAGGTGTTCGAGGCACTGGCATCTGCAAAATTATTGTTTTTTTACTATTTCATTATCCATAGAGTTCAACTTGGACTGATTCACCAACTTTTAGTCAATGCGTTAATTACCTTAAAGTATTACGTCCCACTCTCAAATATCCAGGCATTAATATTGCCCTTGGTTTGGTGCTGTGTTATGACATGGTGATCCCCCACAAGACCAACCGGTAGCTTACGTAACAGAACAACATATTCGTATGGTATCGTATAGGCATGCACATATTTTAGATGTTATATTTACAGACGAAAATTCATAATATACATACAGACCTCTAGTCTGGAATTCCATGGATATTAAACAAACCGCATCAAAATTCAAAAAATCGAGACATCCATGGCATTCTACCTTCTATTACTAACACCGTACTAGTCCGGATGTTAACGGCACATATTCAGACCAACCTTGCATTTCATTTGGCTGGGATGCGCTTTTGCACGTATGTAGCACTAGTCCATAGGTAACTTTTAACAAGTGTTACTACGACGGTATCCTCCGCCAAGTGATGGGGGTAGCGGTTACCTTCCTCTCAGGCTACTCACCCGACTCCAATTTCGAGGATAGATTTGGATTTCCCATACCCAAAATAGTGTCGTTTTTGCAAAAACAAACGAGTAACGTGTTACGTCGCGGGTGGAGGCGGGTAAAGTTACATACAATGCACAGTAAGCGTGTATTTAATATTTTGCTTTAGCAAACCATTATTTGGTAATATTGCAAAATAAAAACTTTATCATTTTAGTAACTGCAGCCTTTTGTTTACTACAGTATTTAAAAGCAAAATTATTTATTAACCGAATAACAAAAATAAATAAATTAAGTTTTTGGTAAAACTGAAGTATATAGTAATCAAATGAATCTCAGCATATGAATCAGAGAATGAAATAACCTTAAGTATAAAAATCACTTTTTGCACACACATTCGCAAAATTCACGTAACGTAGGCTCGCCTACGCTTAGTCACCGACGTGAAAGATTTTGCTCTTAAAACAGACGGCTTTGTTCAATGAGAACGGCTCAATAAGGACATCTTCAAAAGAGGACCTTACAAACAAATGGTTGATCCCATTGGACACCTGTTGGAGTACCTCTGCTCCAGACGTAGAAGTTAAAATTCTAGATGGGGCAGCAACCATCCACGTACTGCAACCTGGACTGTGCGTGCCTTTTGGTGACTACGTTAGTCAAGTATTTTTCCCCTTCATTTCCTGAGAAAGTATGTCAGTTTCTAGGTTGGGCGTCGTGTGGGAGACGTAAGTTCTTATTTTCCTGAATTTACAGGCAATCTCCAAAGAAAGTTTATCAGTAATTTTTTATTATTCCAGGTATTTGGAACCTAGCCTTAAGGGTATGATCAGAGAAAAACGAGGGCAATGACAAAGTATCCATTTGGCTACTGACACCAACATTCTCAAGAATTGGATAGATCCTGCAGCACAATGCAAACAAGATGGAATTTTTCGGACCAGCGCGGATGCGATTTTCACTTGCACTACTACATCTGGCTGTCTTTTAATCGCCACGAAGGCAGAAAGTGTTGTAACAAACCGTGTCGGTGTCAATGCAACATTATTGGCTCCTTGTAATCATGAGGAAGCGGACACGCGGATTTTAGTTCACGTAGCTGATGCAGTACGCCAGGGCCAGAAAAGAGTTATGATAAGAGCTAGTGATACAGATATTAAAGCTCTAGCGTGTGCCTGCTTTCCTAAACTACCCGAGCTCTGGATACATCATCCTACTAGCAAGCAACGGAAATTTATAGCAATACATCAAATTGCAAATTTTTAGGTGACGTTTTTTTTAAAGCAAAATTTAACTATTTTTCTTTATTAACGGCCTAATTTAGCGCATATTTCCAGGACCATCCATGTCTCACGCTATTCATGCATTCACCGGCTGTGACAACGTTGAATCGTTTTACGGAGTGAGAAAAAAACTGCATGAAATGCATTCATGATGAATCCAGAAACAGCGCTTCACTTCCAACACCTCAGTGAAGGACAATCGCAGGAAGCAATCTCTGATTTATATGCTAGTGATTCATTTAGTTACTATATACTTCAGTTTTAATACTGTACTTTTACTGGCGGACAATCTAGCTCTTGTAAATGGAGAGGGACCGATACCCCAACTATACTTCACAGCGTATTCTAGAGAACAACTATATGATGAATTGGGACCACATAGTTCTAACAGATCAAATAAATTACATACTAGACCGAACTTTACGTTAATATCTTTGGGAAAATAACACTGATGATTGAAGAATCCATTTCAAATACCAACAACTTGCATGTAAAGTTTGCCGAGTATCTGACCAAGAATTGGGACTTTGAGAGGCATATCAAGAGCGTTCGAATAGTGTCATCAATACAGGCGTGAATTTCAAATATAAAATGGAAGATATATTTGCAGCATAGTATAAAGACCCGGTGCACTGCCCGTAATTTTCATTAATGTCTGACAGACAATTTAAAGCTCTTGCAGTTAGATAATGACCCACATAACAAATATACTCCTCAGCCCATCTTAGAGAACACGTATTGAGATCGCAACCTTCTTTGGAATATATCGGATTTCATGTTAGTAAATAACATTATAGAGTTATCGGTGTGAGTTTTGAAGTAAAAAGTATCTATAGGTATGTTTTTGTGTGTGAGGAATCCAAATCTGTCCTCGAAATTGGAGTCGAGTGCGCGGTATGAAAGGTACATGCTTTAATCCGAGCAAAAGGGCTGTTTTCAGCCTGGGAGGTAGGCAACCGCCACCTCCACCACTTGGCGGGGGGTACCGTCATGGTAACACTTCTTAAAAGTTACCTATGGACTAGTACTACATAGGTAACTAGTACTACATAACACAAGCGCATCCCAGCCAAATGAAATGCAAGGTTGGTGCCGCTAACGTCCGTACTATACCTATATAGTACTAACGCAAACAAAAATTATAATGAAATGGCCTTATTAGACGAAATAACCGACAATAAATTCCATTAGTAACAAAAAGATGAAGACACGTTAATGATTAAATTTTTATACGATGGCAAACGAAAGCATTGTGGTATCGAGGAAATACTAAATTTCTTACATAGCTACGAAATATGCCAAAGGTAAAAATTTGGTCCATGATACAATAAATCCAAGATATGATATTCAGATTTGACTTCGTCATGCGGTGAGTGAAATTTTGACTGGTAACAATGCTCGCAACAAAATAATGACAAACCGTTTCTACGGTTATTTAATCACTACATGAGATAGACGCATCTTTATGGTATCATGAATTCAATCAAAGACCACCTGAAAAAACTTTGTGTTTAACAAATTACGTCTTTACCGTGCATAACGACTGATACCATTATTGTAGAGAAGAAATAAACTATGATTTTTACCATGCAACGTTTTCATGTTGCAGCCATTTAATAAAATTCATATTTTTCTTGGAGATATCAAAAGAAATCATTTCGGATAACGGGACAGATTTCGGAACGTAGTAGTAGACGAAGTTTTAAATTCTCATAATATTTAAATTTAATCCACAGCCCCTTAACACCGTGAGTCAAATTTTCTTGTAGAACGCCTACATTACATTCTACCTTTATAGAACACATAAAGTATACTATACTAGACTCTGACCTAAATTACGATATAATGAACTTTATGTCATATGCTATGATAGCATATAACCGATATAACACGTTCTATACATATTTTACTCTACTGGAATTTGTATAGGGCAATAAAAATTTGCGTGATTTCATAAATCTTGCACATCTCATGTCGATACCGAATGTATCAATATTTTAATATACATCCAATACCAGTGTCAAATAAAAAGCCGTTTACAATTAACATTTCTTTTAAACATTGCCTAGCACAAAGCAAATCTAAATATGCCTAAATGAACAAAAAAGGTCTCAAAATTTCGATCAATGAAGATCTGTGCAGAAACTTCAACAGAATCTTGAAATTTCCTCGGTTGAAGGTGCATCATCTGAACAAATTTAGTGTCAGTCCAATCGGTTTGATGTATGGTGTTTAATGCCGTAGTAATAAATTAGGAAAATTTTAAAATTTGGTTGTAAACTCGCAAAAATGACAATAACTCATTGTCTGGTCAGTGAATAAAAAACTTATTTACATATCCGATATGCATTATAGTGAACTACATTTATACAAAACTTAGTACAATTACTCTCAATTTGTGATGTGAGATGGAGTGTGATATATGCAAGGAATCGGGCGGCAGCAGAAACTCAATTTGTTGCTGTGATATATGCAAAGGAAATTACTGCAAATCTTGTGCTAATGTCACTTCATCTGAGGTAAAGGTATTGGAGCTTAAAGAAAGTCGAGTTTTTAAATTTATTTGTAAAAAATGTGAGAAATTTGAGCTTCATAATTTGTAGCAAGCAACAATTGAAGATAAACAACATATAATACAGGCCAAGGAGTAATTAATTACCTTATTGAAGAAAATAATAGAAGCATTGGAAGGGACTCATATGGCCAGTATAGGACAGCAATGCACATTCAGTCAAATTACCAAACGGGATCGGAAGACGCTACAGAACGATCAAATAAACTTACCAAGTATTATTATAACGCCAAAACAGCGACAGTCTGTTAAATAGACAGAAGCTGAGATTAAAAAGACAATTAAACCAACGGATTTGAAGATATGTATAAAAAAAACTAGCAGTACGAGGGACGGCAGTTTTCTTATAAATTGCACCAATAGTAGGAATATTGAGGCTCTAAAAAGGGACGCAGCAAGTAAATTGAAAGATTATGATGTTCAGACGAGTTCAATAAAGCTACCAAGATTTAAAATAATGGGTTACAATGGTGATCTTGACGAACAACAAATGGGGAGATCCATCAGAGAACAAAACAATTTTTTAGAAGATAGTGGCATATTTTGAATATTCTACATTAAAAGATCCAAAAAATCTAATGAAACATCCACGATTTTCGGAGAGTGCCCGCCATCTATATATAGGAAGACTTTTTACAAACAGAATATATATTGAATGGCAGCGGTACCCGATATATGAAGATCTAAGTATACCGAGGGGTTTTAAATGCCTGCAGCACTTCCACAAAGCAGAAAAATGTCCTAATGATCAGATACGCGAATATTGTTCAGGGAAATATCATGTAAAGGACTGACCCAGGCGACAACAAAAGTGTGCAAATTGTGTCACGGCAAACATTAAGTACAAACTAAACAACAATAAAGGTCATAAAGCAAGCGATATGGAGTGTCCCTCATATCAGTACCTACCTGTTGAACATAGTGAAGTCGAAAATAGACTATGGCTGTGGAAATGGCTTCTGAACAACAAGAACTTGTGGTCTTACAAAATTTCCAAGCTCTAGTTAACGGTGTTGAACAGCAATATATATGTTGTAATTTGATTAACAGTAGGATCGTATTGGATAGAAAACTGTTAAATATATTACATTTAAATATCCGAAGTCGAAGTATTCATAAAAACTTTAATGAATTCTTGGTTTTTCTGCAAGCATATAACATAGATTTTTGTGATATGATAGTATTAAGAGAGTAATAATTTGAAAGTCATGACAATGAGTATCATATTGACGGATATCCTATGTTTTTTAATTACGCTAAATACAACAGAAATGATGGTGTAGTAATATTTATAAAGTCAAATCTTATATATAACACTGAGAATTACATACTTAAAAAAATCAAGAGTAACTGTTAGTAATATTGTCGTTCAGAAAAATAATAAAATGTTTAATGT
The DNA here is from genome assembly GCA_016904865.1 of Pissodes strobi. Taxonomy (NCBI): domain Eukaryota; kingdom Metazoa; phylum Arthropoda; class Insecta; order Coleoptera; family Curculionidae; genus Pissodes; species Pissodes strobi. Next base: position 51,016 of record MU188514.1, on the reverse strand, counting down.
TACGCATCTATATAGACCACCCAACACTTACAAGCTATTTTTTTTGGAAGACTTGGATCGACTTTTAATAATTAACAGGCAACAAACTCACTTCGACGTCCTTCTGGGGGATATAAATATTAATATTCTCGAAAAAAAATATAGTAGGTATAGTAAACTCATACCTTTCTTTGTTAAATCATTACCGCACCAACTCGTGTGACATTTGAAACAAGCTCATATTTTTGTGAGAAATAAACTAAATATCGGGAATCTAAATTGCAATTCATATATTCGACAGTCTGATTTGACTGATCATTATCCTGTTATGATTAATTTGCACTTAAATCGACCAGATAATAACCATACTACTAGAACAAAGCTTGTGACTAGGAAAGTTACCAAAATAAACGAAACTAATTTTGCTAATATGCTAAAGTGACAAAACTCGAATAATGTACTGCTAAAAAACGAGGTAACAGAGGCCACTGACGAATTCTATAAAATAATAACTGACATACTTGATAGAAGTAGTACTAGTAGTACAACAATACACATAACGAGTGAACATGCTTAGCGTAAACCATGGATAACAAACGGGAAAATATCAAGTATTAAAAACAGAGACAAGATGAAGAGGAAACTTCTTTATAATTCTGATGAATTGAAAGATAGAATATAAAAAAACTATAGAACATACTTACAGAAAATAATCCGGAAACGAAAGCATGAATATTACCAACATGAAATTAATAACGCCAGAAACAATTTAAGGAAAGTCTAATATCTGAAGCAATTAGCAATGGTAAACATTGGAATGGGGAAAAGTCTATTCTGCCAATATTGAACAATGGTTCCATAGCTTTTTCTAATGATAAGGATATGACCAATTTTCGTAATGGTTATTTTGTGGATATAGGAATTAATATGTTAAATAATTTATAGAAGCCAATTAATGACCATAAAATAAACGCATGTAACTTGCCGTCTTTATTTCTGAAGCCCGTTGATGCTAACGAATTAACAATATATATAAGTAACCTAAAAAGCGACAGTGCCCCTGGTATTGACAAAATCAATGTCAATCTTATAAAGAAAACTTACGGTTATTTGACCAAACCTTTAGTACATATAATTAGCTTGATTTTCAGTAGTGGTATCCTGATCAATTTAAAATCTTAATCGGGACACCAATTTTCAAATCTGGGAACAAATCAAATAATTTTTCAAAAATGTTTGAAAAATGTGTTAAAGATAGACTACTGAATTTCTTTCAAATACACCATGTCATGAAATGGATTTTTGAGCGGTTCTGGACTTCCGATGCGCTCCACGAACTTACTAAACAAATTACAGACAATAAAATAAAAGCGAGAAATATATCGCAGTATTTCTGGACTTAGCAAAGGCATTCGACACGGTGCCTCATGACCGGCTCGCGGATGTACTGTTTGGGTATGGTATTAGAAGCACTGTGTTATGTCTTTGAGAGCTACCTACATGATAGGAAACAATATCTGAGGATTGGTGATACAATTAGTGATCCTCTTAATGTAAAAATAAAAGTACCCCAGGGAACCGTTTTGAGATCAATACTTTTATCACATACATAAACTCTTTGAAAGACCTACTAACTGAAAATGGATCATTAATTTCATATGCAAACGATACAGCAGCAATATTATCAGCTAAAATATGGCACAATGTAAAGGAAAAAACAATAAGTGGGCTGTCGAAAATTAAAAACTGGCTAGACAATTTTAAGTTAACGCTTAACGCAGTAACAACTAATTATATAACATTTTCTCCTACTGAAGCTGATCGTCCTCATTTTCATTTAATACATGTTGAAAATTTTAACAATGTTCTTAAAGAGCCATCACATACTAAGTATCTTGGCGTCATTGTTGAGAAGCATTTGAAATGGGATCATCATGTTCTTTATCTTACAAAAATTATTTCATATATTTTATATAATGTTCGAACATTGTACATCGTGTAGATTTGTTCTTTTATTTATAAGAGGAAAATTTAAAAAATTAGTTAATCATATATATGAAACGCGAAACAGAGCCAATAGGCACATTCAAATTCCAAGAAGTAACAAAAATATAAATCTTAGGTTTGTCAACTATTTAGCACCCAAGATCTATAACATTATTCCTTTAGAAATAAAGACCATGGGAAAAATTAATCTATTTAGGAAAAAGTGTAGAACATATATTGTGGAAAACTTGTAATTATTTAAAGATTTGTTTTAGTATAGGTGTGGTCCTTTTTTGGTGATATCGTTTGATCGGGTGTGTTTGTTTGTTTAATTTAATTTTTTTATTTTGTTATTTTTTGTCTTTGTTTTTTTTTGTTTCGTTTTGTAATCTATTATGTTGTGTATTACGCTTGTTATATCAATTTCTAGTTCATTGATACAAAAACTGTTCGATTAATCTTATGTTTGATACTCGGTACCATATATGTTAGTTTTCTGTTAGTTTAAAGGCACGACACTCGGCACGACATAATTAATATAATATGCTAATGGTATATTTTAAGTCAGATGCTAAAAGAAATCGCTACGAAGTAAAGCACTGAAAATTTACATGAAAATCTTTTTTTGGTGCAGATAACACAACTTCACATCCAAATTATATTTTGGCATACTCTAGAATTAGAAGTATTTTTCTACCTTCTTCAAAACAGCTAGTTTTTCGATTTCATTTAAGCTTTCTGGACCACCCTGTATAAACACATTACATTATTTGTGGGAACTTAAGACACATGAAAACAAACTTTAAATAAGGGAACAATGATGCTTGTTACAAAATACTGTTATTTTAAATGCAGTTTGCATTAAAGACCGCTTATGGGTCCAAAATAAAAGAGGAACCATATCCGTACAAAAGAACTCTTGGCTGCATGATCATGATGTGGTCGTAAATGTTACTGTACGCTTTAAATCATTAAGTCCTACTATGGTTCCTTCCATAAAAATTTATGACTGAGAATATTACTGCTTTTAAAATCATAAAATTAATAATCTTAATTTTAAATATACAAGATAAAAAAAAGAATATTAATGCTAGAATTATTTTAAATACATGGGATAATAGAAGAATTTGACCTACTTTTAATGTGAAACACGTTACTTCCTCCCATCATAGATCGACAAGGAAGCTTAGTAATCGTCCAAATATTTAAACATTTGCTTGCAGCAGTCAATAATTTTGGTTTAAGAACCATAATATCTCTGAAAAAAATTCGGGCCTGTTAGGTTTTATGTCTATTAAAGACGTTGGCCGACTCTAGCATTGTCCGATATGCCTCCATTTATTTGGCTTTAGTTGTAGTGCCATGTTTGATTCTTGGGATATGCATCATATGAATACAATACCCAGCAATAAGGACTATTGAAAATATACTAAATTATTAGATTTGCTTTGATACGTTAGGAAGTAGGTCTTGCGTTAGTTTGGGTTAGTTAGAATCGGTTTTTTTAGTCTCGCTTGATTAAGCAAATAAGCAGAATAAATAGAGTTAAGTAGATTATAAGTTTAGTTTTAATCATCTCCTGATGATGCTAATATCGTTACCAAAACGCGTGTCGAGTGCAAAAATTCTGCTTCGGGATTGTGAATAAAATTGTCCTACTTAGCCAAAATCCTTTCCAAACACCATTCTTTCTTTATATGGGTATCTTTCTGCCACCTTTAAAAACTATGTTCTTCAGCATAGTTACGACATAAAATGTTTGTATAATATGTAGTACCTAATTCTAGCCGACAGAAAAAAATTAAATATATTATGTTCGGGTACAGAAAAAATCCTAATTTTTTTTCTTCAAACAGAACTTCCGGTCACTCATTAGATGAATTAGATGTAGAATTTCGAATTGGTTGCCTATATTCTGGCGTTAGAAAGAACACGTTTTAAAGGAAGCGCTGAAGTAGCTGCGCACTAATGACTGCGTATGGGTTATGATGTCACATTCCCTTACACACTGCCGTCCATTTTCTCGAGATTTACCCTTATAGGTACCGCCGCGTAAGATGTTTACACATCAATAATATAAAAAACGTTTGGAACAGCCAAGAGAAAAAGTTTGTGCACTTTGTCAAGTTTTGAATATGCCTTTTAAAGTCGGTGAAATTAAAGGTAAATATTTACTACAAATAGATGAAATTGCCACAGTAATGTAGATGATATTTATAGTTTTGACATTCCCAGAATGAACATCAATCCTGATTTACTTTTTATATAGATTTTTGTTGATTAAGACCTTAGCGAGGTATGAAGTTTGGGACACAAAATGCGTTTGAAAATGGAATAAAAATCCAGCTCCATGGCGTTATAACCTTGGAGCGTGAAGATTTTGCAGGCATAACACGGAACCAGTATGGATAAAATTATTCCAGGCGGAGTAGATTATTATCGTTTTGTTTTCTATGCGTATTTTAGGAAAGCAACTCTACCACTCGAACATGAGTATCTGACAGTAACTATTTTGTCACTCTGCCAGTTTTACTGATCGGTTTTAATTTTATTTAAATGCGGTAAAGGTGCCACTCAATTTTTAACTAAGAATAAATCAATGATTTTTCTTTCCTAGACTTTATCTCTTCCCAAATTTCATCATCATAAAATGGAGCAAGAAAATCAGTTTTTGACAGATATAATTCCAGTTATTAACCCTACTTTTAATATTCCAAACCATATTAAGCTGTCCCCAGAAAATAATAAAGTAGCTGCCTAAAAAGTGATCATCGGTAATTTCGTAGGCTGCCGCAAGCTCAGAAACTCGTTCTAGAAAATCGTAAATCTTTCTTGAATCACCGTTGAATTCTAAATCCCACTCTGGAATAAAATATTTAATATTAGCACAAGAGAGAGGGGAAGATAGGACAGTTACAGGTGAGGTTGTACGAGAGTTGAGTTAAGGTTCACCCAACCAGCTTGAGCTTGGGTACCTTGAAAAGCATCTACTTTATCTTGTGCATCTACTTATAAAGAAAGGCAACGAACATAAGTCTCGTGTTTAAATTTATCTATTTGTGGTTTAGTATCATCCTTCTTGAATACTAAGCCATTACATGAGACAAACGAGATTTAATTCCATGATACAAAGAATCTGATGGATTGCAGTCAAAATCATCATTAAAGGAACGATACTAGTTAAGGTAGTTTCAATTTCTTGACATTCGGTCAGCAAATCAAATGTAAAGGTCTCTACACCGATATTTTAGCACCTTGTGCTTCTATGCCCATTAGACGTCTTAAGCGTTTGATTTTGTCATTCACGACTAGAAACAACACCTCTTAATTTTAATTTATAATCAATTTCAAGCAGTATTTAGACCTGATGGTCAAAAATAATACTGATAATTTTAGATACTCAAACTGTCTGCTCATCTTGAGTGTCCAGAGAAGGGTTCATCAATTTCCCCAGTAAAAGAATATATACCACATCTGTCAAGAGGCCGCTCCAAACGGGTTCATCTTTCGAGCGACTCGGTACAGCGGAAGTAAGGTAGCAAGAAGTAAGGCAGCGAGCGTATCGATAACACGACCAGTAAACAGGAAAAATCGAACTACTTAATTTTGTAACATTTACAACTTTACATTGTATGAAATTTACGTGTAGTGCTCAAGCACCACTCTTGTGGCCGCTACTGCACACTGATTGTCACAAGAGCTATTTTTAATTGATTTTTTTTTCTTCCTTTGTCGGTGCATGAAAAGCAATTTTAGCTAATATTTTTTTGGGCTAAAAAGAGAGAAAAAGTTTACATAAATACAGGTTAAAATAGCCGCGGTCTCTAAAAACAAATACACAATCAAGCGTACACTAAAGATGAGCGATGAAACATATTAACCCCCTACCAACTTTTGATGAACGAGTCTTTCCCCGAACCGACGATTCATCCAGAGTGAATGCCCGGCGAAAAATGTAATTTAAAACGGGGCGCACGTCTTCACCACAACCGCCACGCCGGTCGAATCTGTATCGTAGTGTTTTTGTGATTGCTATTAGTTGTTTTAAATTTAAATTTGCTTTAAATTTTTAAACTTATTGTGGGAATTGTTTCTCGAAACATACCAGCAGTACGAGTACTCATGGAAAAGTAAATGCAGCAGTTATAGCAAAACAAATGTACTGGAAAAAAAGTACACCTCAATGCTAACTGATTTAAATTTACATGGGTTAACTGTAGCAGATATAAAGGCGAACATAAAAACGGCTCGAACACGTTATATTTTGCACGTAAAACCCTTTTAAATGAGTTAGCAATATAAAATAAATAAGTTGGTACCTATCCTTAAGGATGCGGCCAGCGCAACATGTGCACCGACTGCTCGTCGGCGTGTGAATGGGTCAATTATTTATTCTTGACCAGGGAGCCACCAGTTTGAAATAACTAAATCCGCTAACACAAACTAACCTAAACTAGAAGATCCTCGGCCATGAGAATCCTTAAGGGCGATTCAAAATCAAATGACTATTAACTACACTTGTTTGGTTGAGGAATTTCAGAGCAAATAAAGACCGCAACGTTCGTGCAGGTGTTCGTTTATTGGGCGCTTGTTAGGGTTGACGTTAACGTGTTGTCATATTTCTTTCAATAAACAGATTGATATAAATATAAAAAAATTTAAGGAGCTAAATTGAAAACAAGTAATAATATGCTCATAAATATAGAACTAGATTAGTTGTGTATACATACATATACTGTAATTTGAATAAAATTGAATTGTAATGGAAGTGGAATAGATAAAGTATGTTCGAATAATAATTGTTAGGCACATTTAGCTATAACGGAAATAACAATATATTATACCAAATGGTTACGGAATATCAAAAACCAATTTCAACAAATTGATTAATAACCACAATATACATAAGGCATCTATCGTCTCATCATACTAGTAATAAAATTCATCAGGATAATACTTATTACTACTTAACTTTGTGTGCGTCTACCATGGGATACGTGTCGCAGTTGTACATAAATAAACCTTAACGATTCAGTTTATAAAATACCGTCATGTAAAATTATTATAATCAGTCGGAACGACAATGTTTATCATTTACCACGATAAATATTAAACTGTAAGAATAGACAAATATAATATGGAAAAAAACTATGAGCATTAATCGATCCACACTAGTAAATATAACAGTTATTTAGATTAGCGTTGGTAAGCCATGCTTACACCCAACCAGTTCCAAAGATATCTATATCAACACGACGCAGAAAGAAATAAAACACGCAATCTAATACGATGCTGAAAAATACTAATACCACGCCAATAACATTATATAGAAGATCACAAACTTATCTTGTTCGGTCTCTGCCAGTATCACCTCCGGCCTTCTGCACGGAGGCTGCTGCTAGGCGCCTTTGGGAGCCATAAAACTCTCAGTGGTATATGAGGAACTGCCCCTACCTCTGTGGCTGCAGTCGGTACCAAAAAAAATAATTAACTGTACTGTAGATACGTAGGGTTTTTGATGGTGATGACGAATGGGAGCAAGGCTCTCTCCTACAGGCAGCCCTTGAGGAAGGAAAAAATCTAACCAATCCACACTCAAATGATTTACTACACCAGACTGGTAACAATGCTAACTTCTCTATCCCGAAATAAGATTATCCCCGAATTAGAACTTCTTAAACTTTTTATCAGGCTTATGCACTACCTCTTCTTTGGAGGGTTTACCGAGAAAGAAACCCAGGTCAAGTCAAGATCGTCCATTTCGAACGCCAAGTTCAATGTTTAAGGGCCAGAAAACAAATCGACCAATAGGCCAGCGTTACATTGTCCTGCGACACACGTAAAATACAACAAGATGGTTGCCACCAAATTTAATAACATCTTCAATATGCAATGAAACGTACCTAAGGCTGTATGATATTATGCATTGCTGACAAAAAACAGACGATAAAACCATTATTTGTAATGACCAATGAATTAGAAACTACTTCATTCCGGCCCGCGGCCATTTTAAACTCCGGACATCAAAAACGCTAAACGCATAAATCCGCGGCGTAATGATTCACGCCTAAACGCACCTTTAGCCAAGAGCCTGCGTATCGCTAGAGAAACATGTACAACTGGCAACATTCCAAGAGTCAAGAGTATCCCTCAATAGGCAATCAACAATTATTGTCTAGTCAGCAGTGGCTGTCTCCTGAAGTATGAAGGTTACGATATCAAAAATAAACATTGACTGAATTTTTAAACTTTTCCCATTAAATATTGAAACAAATCCAGGAAAATATCCGACAACCTCCGAAACCAATATTTCTGACACCCATGAGACTGTTTTAATGAGTATTATCACGGAGAAGGTGATTAATCGGGAAGGTAAGAGAATTATTGAATATTTTGAAATGCACTGCTATAAATGCCTATAACTATGAATATTTTCTCGATAGCGATAGCCAGGATTGATTATGTGCTAAGCCAGTGAAAATGTTCATAAAGCCCGATCGATCCTATCAAACAGCCCGAGAAAATCAAGTTACGTGTACAACTGCAGAACTCTCAATCTTCCCTGGAACCGTTCGATAAAAGGCTAGGGTCATACGACAACCATGCAGGTATCTATACTAGTAAGTAGTATTATATTTAGCTTGGCGCTAGCATAATAGATGTAGGATTAAAGGTGAAATATCTGACTTTATTTGACCTCTATCTGTTACATATTTTCATATTAAATTGGCATGTAACATTTAGAGCAGAACTTTCCAAGGTCAGAGATTTAGAAAGAAGTGGAGCTGGTTTCGATGGCATCTATGAGCCCCGACTATTCTGGTTTAAACTTGTAGGCGTGTGTCTACGCAACGTAGTCACTCCAAAAGCAAGTTCTTCAAACCTAAATAAGGTGAGTGAGTACTTTCACCTACATATACCTACTTATTTATTTGCATTTCTCTCAAAATCACCTATTGCCAAATCAGTCAGAAATCTTTAAAGTAAAATCAATAAGTAAAACGTCAAAGTTACTAATCATTTTCTATTGCCATGGTACCATGTCTGTTGTTATAAAACGTTTAGCATAATGATTTCGTACTTCTTCTGCTGCCTTGGTGTAGTTGTTTATTGCATTGGGGGGAATTTCCTCAAGACCAGTATGTGGATGTTGGGTAGCAGTACTTGCTTTAACCATTCCTTCTTCCCGCTCTTCAACATCCAGCATATCTCTCTGGATGTATGTTGAACTTTGTCGTAACCAGTTGTGAATAGTACATGTAGTTTTCACCTCTTGTTCCATTGTTAGTACAGAGAGTGGAATAGGTTTTCAAATATCTCAAATGTTCTCTCAAGTGTTTTCTATAAAGCGACGAGCCCTTGAGAGTATATAATTGAATATCTGCTGTTTCTCCGTTAGCGCGCCACATCTGGAAAATGGTTTTAAAATGTTGATTCTCAATGGGAAGGCATCGTCAGCGACGAAAATCCCTTGTTCCGATATATTCAGTGAATTATTTCGCAAGGCCTCATTAAAAGTTGATTTCGCAAACACTGCGGCGTCATTTGCTCTTCCATTGGTTCCCACATCGAAGTAAATTGTAATTGGCATCCGCAATTGCGAATTGTATCGTACTGAAATTTGTCTTGTAATTAAAATGCTGTGAACCAGTATTAGGAGGACACTTGATGCTGACGTCCTTACCTTCCAATGCCCTACACACATTTGGGAAATTCCACAAAATTTCGTAGTCTCGCATCACTCTTTCCCAGAACTGTGTTAAGCACCTGTAATAAGCAATAATAATTATAGACAATAGTAAACAAATATCTGTATATATTCCATATTCACATTTTTAAATTTCTGTTAACTTTTAATTGCTGTTGAGTATGATTGATTTCATTTAATTGCATGTAAAATGTTCTTTGTTTCAGGATTTACAATCGACGGAAAAGGACACCTCTGGAAAAGCAACATTTGGAACAACATGAACCGCAAACTGAGCCAACAGCAAACGTTGAGGACACTGAGGCAGCACCTGCAGATATTATTGAAGATTATGTGACGGTGACTACGAGTATTCCAAAAAGTATTGCTAACTTACAAAAAGGGGATTGAAACGTTTCCTCAATACTTGCGTTTCGGGGGTTCACGACGCAATAAAACAATTGTAGACACTACCGCACGGAAATAAGATGGATTCGCACGAATTCGACATACGTTTCCTCAATACTTGCGTTTCGGGGGTTCACGTCGCAATAAAACAATGAGGAAGTTTCCTGCAAAATTAAACTGATTATTTTTTATTGCAAGCTATAGAACAGTGAAAAAAAATCGATACGTATTTTTTATTTTCACTAAAGGTGATTATTACGAGAGCTATGCCAGTTTTTAGTTTTGTATATATAGATATACTAAGCATGGTACGACGTAACAATACATGTGTATTGTGACGTCATAAGCACGTTTCAAGGCGTTATATCTGCCTCATTTTTCGACTTATGAAAAAAAGAAAAGACACGTGTCCACTTATTTTTCATGGGCTATCGAAATCACCAATAAAAAAAATTGATGAAACTTCCTCATTGAAGACACTACCGCACGGAAATAAGATGGATTCACACGAATTCGACATATTCTGTGAGAGCTTCGCCATACAATTATTGAAAAAACTGTTTTTGGATAGGGCTCTTATTTGTCAAGAAAAGCTACAGAATGTGATGACACAAGAACGGCTTTTCCAACTCAAGTCACACCCTCAGTCTCACCTATCCATGTCGTCCAAGTTATCTGTTGAGTACTGGCCAGGATACCAGTAATCTGTGATGTCATCGCCAGAAAACAGCATGCATTCACACCAATCACAAAACTACCAATACCAATCTAACGAAAGAGATGAATGCTATGCTATGATGGAATATGATAGTAATGTTTTATCCGAGACCCTTTCTTCAGCGGGAATAATAATTATTAGTGATGATATAACGCATTTATAATAAATTTATCTATCTTGCAATATTTTATAAAAGTTTAAAATATTTTGAAAATAAATGAACCATTTATAAACTTTTTATTCTGCTAACCTACAAATCAAATCACCTGTTAGGCGTTAAATTTGTACTTACCATTATAAAATCTGCCAAAAGTTGTATATAGCCTCGCATACCTCCAGAACAATTACTGAGAATGTGGTTCTTGGAATTTTGTACAGTGCGCTAAGGGTACCCTTATAATCTCTAGTCGCTAGATATCGTAGCGTCATTTGTAGTTTTATTTTAGGGCTGAAAGCCTCTCGGAACTAAATATCTTTTTTATATAAACGGAGTTACTTTTTCGATAAGATATGCGAATTGCTCCTCTTTCATCCATAAATGATTTCTTACACCTCAGTATTATCTTCTGCTCACTGTCTTAACAGCGTTGCCGAAGCTCCCAGATTTGCTCTCCTTGACACCCACGGTTTCACCCACCAACTTCTTTCAGTACGTTCAGTTGTCGATATAATTGAGTTCAGTTCATGCATCAGTCCACGTGAAATTAAGGCAATGCCTGCGCGTATAATCTTTGCATTCCCTTTTGAACGAAACATCCTGCCACCACACTTTTTTCACAGATAAGGAATAGTAAACAGTGCACGGAAGGTGAGAAACGTGGAGGAAACCAGCACACTGGATGAAAATTTCTAAACGAGCATGAATACCCTGGACGATTTCACTATGAGTGATTCACTTTGGATGTGATACAGTTTAAATATTAAAGTCGTAACATGCAACCTAGTTTAAATTCATTTTGAATTTTACTTTATCTTCTTTCATAGTGGCGCGCTCTGCCCGTCATACAAATTGTAATGCAGCTAACTTATGACAGCCATTCAACTTGCGGTCTCATAATTTCAATAATAAAAATCATATTTTAACTCAAGATTTGTGAAATTATAATGATGAACATTTTGATGTAGCAATATTGTCTTCTTCCTGCGGTGGAAGATGTACTCAGATGGGGACGAAAGCGCAGAAGATACTGGCCGGACCACGTAGAAAGAATGGACCCCGAAAGAATAGCCAAGATTGTGCTAAATGGAAATGCAGCTGGTAAAAGGCCAATCGGAAGACCACCAAAAAGATGGAAAGATAGTTAGACATGTGTATCACAGGAAAATCAACAACACTGACCAGCCTTCGAAATAAACAGACCAAAAGGTCTTTACAAAGAATAAGAAAAAGAAGAAGATCTTCTTCCTGATTAGATTATATGACGCTTAATTGTTTATTGGTCTTTAGAGACCGCAGAATTTTTAAAATGTATTATAGTTTCTACTATGTGTTATTTGGTTTGTAAATTTTCTATTATTAAAAATGTCTGCAGATTGAGACATCTTCTGCTAAAACCAATCCCTGGCAATTACCCTAAAATGACATGAGCAGCTGCAAGTGAGCTATTTACATATAACATATTTTTGCGTGAGTTTACTTAGTCATATCTAAGCAATAATTGTGATACCTTATTACGATACTTTAATAAATACATTTTATACTCATGTCTCGTTTCTATTGCAGCTCTGGCCAATCCGAGAGGATGTTAGTGGTGGCAAGCATTCTTCACATTGCGATCTTTTTGTGTTGTGTGGCAGCGAGGTACAACACACCATATTTCTTTTCAAATATTTTTTATTGCTCACTAGATATTTCTTGACAAAATTTTACATACTTTTTTAAAATATTATTTCTAATTATTCATATCCTTATCTATTTCCTATAGTTAAACTTTTGCATTTTTTGAACACTAGCTCACGCGACATTTATTCATTGGTATTCAGCCCTGCAGTATCGGCTCGCAATCACACAGTTAAATCCGAGTTTCTGAGAAACCGCTGCTACACACTTGAGCGCGAATGTAGGGAAACAAAAATTGTATATAAATATGGCATTTAAAAAGGGCGTTAAGGTTATTTTAAAATAGAGGCTAGGTGGTCGTTAGGCATAAGTCTCATAAAATGTAATAAAAATTAGAACATCTAAAACGTTACCTGATTTATAATAATTATCGTTTGTCTTCGAAAATTGAAGAACCTCATCAATTTCACATAATTAGGTTTAAAATGAGTATTAATGTAAATTTCGTCTACTCACGTTTACATTCTTGCGCATTCTGCGCAGTAGCTCTGGCCCACGGCGCATCATTGTAGAATGGCAGACATTCTCCGCAGTCTGGTCCTGCAGTGTTGTGCTCACACCGGCACACTAGAGTGCGATTTCCGGATGCACTTGTACTTGCAACGCATTCCGATGCATGCCCGTTGCATTTACATCTTGCTCCCACAGCTACGTCAGCGATAGCGTAGAAATAGGAACGCAGTACCTGTGGATCGCCAAACACTTCGTCTCCGAACGTATTGAGGCGATCCAGGGTGATCATTATTTCTCTTGCGGTCACCCACTCCTAGAAAATTTAAAAAATAAAGATTACACAAATTTCTGAAAGAGCATTTAGAAGCTTGCATATATTATACTTTATTGTAGAAAACTTTTATGATAAATACTTAAGTAATGATATGTCTTAAAAACAAAAAAATAGAGCGACAGTAAAAATTTAGTGCACTCTAGTTATTCCAAATCTTTTTGATATTATGTAAACAAAACTTGTAAATTTTAAACTTAAGCTTCGGTATGTGAACTAAAAAAGAAAGGAATCGCTAAATATAGAAGTTTCCGATAGTTTGGGCGATAACTGTTTGTCATAGGAATTCCAAATAAAGACATAAAGTTAAAAGCATTGTTTTTAAAATTAAGTTTTGATTGCGATCATTAAATCTTACTATAATGTCATTCTTGACATCTACAATTATTATTGAATGACTTAAATTAAATATCTCCCATCACCTGAAGATGTAAATAACCTCAGACCGGTAAGTATTATTTTTTTATTGTCTACAGTTCTTGAAAGAGTTGATGAATACGTATGCCAATACATGTTGAAACTCAACAATTTTTTTCCAAATTTTCGCGCAACATTCTGCAGACATCCCTTTTAAGCTCTGGACAGCTTCGACATCTATATTTCTAATTTTGCTGTAAATCCTAGGTCTTAACCTCTCTTCATTTTCAGCGTCCCGTCCTCCATCGTAAACCTTTCTAGCCAAAAAAATCTTCAATTGGACGAGCCTGGGGTCTATATAAATGATAAATGTCATATTTTGAGTGTTTAGTCAATTTTGAGTCTCTGGTGGTAATGGCATGATGCAAAATATTGCGTAATCTTCAGCATGATTCTATTGTATAAAATGAGCCAATTTGGTCAGACAGTTTTGAATATAGGGCAGCTAATGCTTCGTCCCTTACCCGTTTCACGTAAGGCCTGGATATTTACGCAGTAGAAATCGCGCACCAAACTAAAATTTGCCTGCGAATTTTTGTCACTGTTCATCTACTAAAATGTATTTTTAACAACCGGCTAAATTCTAAACCTGAGCAAGTATTTTTCTATCCCGATTTTGAGACAGGATAAAAAAAAATGTACTTCGTTATTAGTAATCAAAAAACTTGAACTAGAACGAAACAAAATCTTAAAACATGGGTATTCCGTTAGTCAAAGGCTCTTTTTTCATCATCTATAGAAAGGCAAAATGTTAAATTAGCTCTCAAAATACTTAATCCATTTATTATAGAGGCTCTGAAAGGCTATACAGACCTGGTGGAGAATAGTTAATGTTAAAACCCCCCTTAATGGAAAACATTTACAAGATAAATTTCAAGAACCTTTCACCAGACAAATGCTATCAGCCTCCAACGATTATCCGAAATTAAATTTTCTGCAAAAAATGCACAATTGGCTAGGTTCTTGGCATTCACCTAATTTTTCAAATACAGTGACTCGACAAACCCACACTGCATTAAACCATACCATCCATGGACTACTGGAAGTGATTGAATACTGTTTAACTGAGCATAATAATATGACTTATGTCTTACTGGGCAAATTTCAAACGGACCCATTGGAAGGGAGTTTTGGAAAATATAGGCAATTAGCTGGTGGTCATTACCATATCTCTGTTCGATAGCTATATGAGTCAGAAAAAGGCTAAGAATGCAATCTTTATTATCATTGAAACCTAAACATTATGAAAAAATGTATATATATAAATTTTTGAACTTCCGGAATATGAACCCCCGTCATTTGATAACTCTTTAAATTATGAATATGTTAATAATTTATTGCCCAAAATTATAATAACACAGTCTGAAACAGAAGCTATAAAGTCTGAAATGCCAGTAATCACTTATTTAAGTGGATATTGCTGTTGTATTGTTTTAAACAAATTAAGTTGTGAATTTTGCAAAGAAAATTTAACTTTAAATGAACCTTGTGTTGCAGAACATTCTTAAAATTTGTTTAATTCCTTAAGTCGTGGAGCTCTTTTAATATCCTCGTGACCAGGTAGTCTACATAGTTTCAGCAGCCTTTATTATATTTAAAAAACTGATTAATGACTTCGAAGATACATTTTTGGATATTTGCAATAAAAACTCTTTTCTTTATGACCTGTTGTTAAGTTATCTAAAGGGAAACAGCCTTTTGGCTCCTTTTGAAAATTGTAAAAATTACCTAAAAATTGATATTACAAAAATTTTTCTTACCAGCATTTTAAATACACTTCTTAATAAATATTGTTCTACACATTATCATAATCTATTGAGTAAAAAAAGGAAACTGGAGACTTTTAATAAATACATTTTGGACCGCAATAATATACCCAATCTAACCAAAAAAATTAAATCTGAAACCTGTATAAAGCTTTTTCATGATTTATCATAAATAAACTACCTTCAAATGAAAAAGAATCAGATTTAAGTTTTTTTTTCTATTCAAACAAATGACAGGTTCTGACAGCTCCCTATTTTTTTTAAATTTTTGAACTCACAATTTTCATACAAGTCAAAAAGATCAAATGACATATCATAAGATATCAAAAACTGAAAAAGATGAGTGCTGTCGTTTGGCAGGGTTTTGACAGGTCTCAGAATGGTTGACGTTTTTCGATTTACCTTGGTCGACTTAGTAGAAATCGTTATCTCGATCATCAAGTTCTGCCATATTTAGTATGCTTTTGGATATTAGATTTAAATTTTTGACAGCTAACACCGGCTCACTTGTCATATATACAAGATTATGCCCTCGGTTATGCCCATGGTAAAAATGCTGCTTAGGAAATCCCAAATATCAAATATTGCGGGCTCCTTTGGATGGAGAAAACGAAAAAACACTATCAAATTTGACATTACTATTATCTATTATGACACCCTAATTCTTATATTATCTATTATGACACCTTTATACTTATAGGGACTTTTTACCACCTACATATTTTGATAAACTGGATATTCAAAGGTTTTTGCTTTGGAATATCATTTTCCTAAAAAAAATCTAATGAGCTGAGTTCATGAGTCAAAGCCTTGTTTTAACCGGAGGCCCTTAAATATTATTTATATATGCAGAAGAAGGTAGGTAAGCAAACTGCAATTTAATTTTTGATTTAAAAAAAATTAGTAATAAACATTATCTGTCATAATAGTCTCACCTAAAGTATTAGCCCAATTAAGTTTCAAACTAACCTCAGTCTAAATTTTGACCCTGGCATTTGATCTTGAAAGGTAATTATAATATTTATTATTTAAACATGTTTTAAAGACATTCAGTAAATGTTCAACACATTTTTATATAAAACAGCGAGTACGTGAGATCTTGGTTTAGTGCAAAGTACCTTTAAGGCAAAAACAGCAGGACCGGACGGAATACCAGCCATCGTACTAAAGAACTGCGCCAACGAACTAACACCCGTTTTTTCCAGGCTTTTTTCTCTTTCTTACGGAAAAGGGATTTACCCATCCTCTTGAAAAGTCGCTCGAGTGCAACCTGTTCCAAAAAAGGCAAGAAAACCACGCCCTCAAACTATCGCCCAATTGCCTTGCTTCCAATAATCTCCAAAGTCATGGAACGTGTAGTCAACCAGCAACTACTCAAGTACCTCGAGAACAACAGAATAATCAGCGATAATCAATACGGCTTTCGCAAAGAGAGATCGACAGGAGATATATTGGCCTATGTCACTCATATATGCGGTAGGGCAATTGAAAACTACGGAGAGTCTCCGAGCGATTGCGTTGGATATTTCAAAGGCATTCGACAGAGCTTGGCCTGACGGACTGCTCAACAAGCTGCCGTCCTTCGGACTGCCAGCCTATCTCTGCAGCTGGCTGGCCAGTTTCCTTAAGAACCGATCCCTACACGCTGCAGTCGATGGACACATCTCGGACACATTCACCATCAACGCGGGCGTACCTCAGGGCGCAATACTTTCACCAACTCTGTTCCTCATCTATATTAATGACCTGCTGATCGAAACGAATAATCCTGTTTACAGTTTTGCAGATGACAGTAACCTTGCCTCCCACTTTAGATCAGAAAAATCCTTACCAGCGACTGAGACTCAGCACCGCAGACAGGAGCAGATTACAGCTATTAATCAAGACCTGGAGAAAGTTCAAACTTGGGGCGACCGAAATTTGGCCCAGTTCAATGCAGCAAAGACCCAAGCAGCAACGTTTACCAAGAGGGCCAATACAGCGGGCCCTGACATCATTATGGCAGGATCGACCATTCCTTCATCCTCGTCAATCGGACTGCTGGGTGTCTCGGTCAACAGCAATATGTCATGGCATGACCATGTTGCTTACATCGCAAAAGCAGCCTCCCAGAAGCTTGGTGCGCTATTTCGCAACAAAAAAACTCTATACACCGCAGCAGTTGCTCTTGCTGTACAAGGCGCAAATAATACCGTGCTTGGAATATTGCTCACATATCTGGGGTGCCGCACCAGAGCACACCCTAAAGCTGCTGGATTCCATTCAGAAGATTGCTGTGCGTCTCGTCGGCAACCCGGAGTTGACCCGGAATCTGGATAGTCTGGAACACCGGAGACATGTGGCCGAGATGTCTCTGTTTTACAGATACCTTCACGGCAGATGGTCGCAGGATTTGACCCGCATCATCCCGCCCGTCACAACTCCTGTCAGACAGTCACGACAGACGGCAGGAGCTCACCAGTTCGTCGTACAACTAGAACATCGCTTTACAAGAACTCCTTTGTCTGGCGCACTGCATCACTGTGGACCTCATCTGTTTCCCACTAATTACAACCTACAACTGTTCAAGAACTGTGTCAATCAACATCTTCGCACACACCGCTCGTCGAGCGCCATAGTATCTCCCTTTAGTGTGTGTGCCACTGCCATAAAAAAAACTCCTCTGATTACAAGTTCAAACCTTCGTTCATCCAGCGCTAAGTTATACCTTTATTGAAAACGGCTACCTGAATGTTCTATCTTTCCTTTAGAGTTAATCCACCATCTAGTGCTAAATTACACCTTTAAAGGAAACGGCGCCCTGAATGACCCTCCCTTAAAGCAAGTCAGTTAAAATAAAAGTTAATTATTTAAATTTTAACCAACTTAAATAGTATAAAAAAGCAAACCTCTTAAAATCAATTTGAACAAGCAAACTTAAATTAATGTAGCAAATTAAGTTTAAAAAGGAGAGACTATTCCGAGTCACCAATAGATGCACATTTATTTCTTTTCTAACCGAGGCGAGTTTCTGTTCACTATCACCATGTGCCCTACGGAACCTGAAGGAACACCGATCTACTGCATCACGCAGTTTTTTCGTGCCACAGTATTTAAAAAAATCATGGGTAAGGACACAAATATGCGAGATTCATTTTGAATCCAGGAATCTAATTTAAAATATGTCCTGTAGCAAATAATTTCAGGATTGACCTGTCAAACGTCCATACATAGTGTTATAATAATGGCATAATGGTTCTAAAAACTTTAAAAATAGCTAACCCTAATAATTGTGGTGTTTTCTGCAAATGGCAACGTCTTAAACATTGTATTTAACATCCTACCCAAACACAAAAAATGTTAATACTATAGCGCTTACCGAAGTTTGTTTTAAAGAGTATAATGCCAAAGAAAACAGTAATTTTCATTTATAATACCCAAAAAGAACTTCTGCAATTAGAGAAACAATGTTATTTTGGAATGACCAATAAGAATAATAATTTTACTTCTAATGTAAGTACGAATATTATGTGTTTTGTAATTTCTCAACATTTTTTTGAGCACTCTCCTTTGTAAATACCGCAGAAATTAGAAACCTAATATAAAATAGCATATTTCCAGTATAATATAAACAAAAATATAACAAGATCCTCAATCTGCTAATTGGTAGGTATATCTTTATATCTGCTTTGATTCAGCAAATGCTGGTTGGTTTTTATTCGTTTAAACGATTTAAGCACAATTTGTAATTGTGCATTCGCCAATCTGTCCACAAGTAATTTGCGGCGCAGATAAAATAAATCCGGCGTCTTTTTGTTAAATTCTAAACTGTGGAATTGTAGTACATTGTTATTAAAAAAATCTGAAAGTGCAGGACACGGTTTTCATCCTTCTAAGAACAGTTTTAGTTATTTGGTATCGTATTTTGGCTATGGTTCTGCACTCTCTGTGGCGCAGCAAGTCTGAATAACTTTTCATTATGTTCTTGCTTTGTATATCAACCTCTCAGGAAACAACTTATATAATAATAATTTTGTGCAGCAAGTAAAGAAAAAAAAGGAGCTTCCATTGAAATTAAAGAAATTGCCCCCACCGATCCCATTACATGTCACATACTAGCAACAATATAAACTTTACTATGGGATATGGGGATGATGCATTAATGTAATTTATTTCTACTAGGACTCTTTCATAGGTCTGGTTGGATATATAAATAGCTATTTATGATATAAGTGTAAAAAGTACTCGTTTAAGGCATGAGTATAAAAGTTCATACGAGTGCCTTAAACGTACTTTTCACACGTATGTCTTACAAAATTTTTTCTACGAGCATAATGAACATTGGCTTTTTGAAAATTCTTCTATATTTACCTGAATTTGTCGTTTTGATTATCATAACAATTAGATCATCATGGTGATCCTATGTTATTTATTTGAAATTATTTTTTTTATGTCAGTAAAGTTGACAAACTATGTAATTCGAAAAATTCTGCCTCAAAAAGTTATTTCCAAGAACCTAATGGAGAGAATGGACTCTTCAGACATAGAAAATAGTGATTTAGCTTCATCAGACGTAGAAGAATCTGCGAGAATAGCCATGAATTCGTTTCTACCGGGCCGGTCAAGGATCCAATATGCAAATGCATATAAACGATATGCGCGTGAAGATGTTGATTGATACGGTTTTTGAATAGCTGTAGATTGTAATTAGGAGGAAACAGTCCTGGGAGTGAGTTCCACAGTGATGCAGTACGCCAGACAAAGAAGTCCTTGTAAATCCATGTACTAGGTATTTCCAGTTATACAACGACCGGGTGCGCTCTTGCCGTCTGTGGTGACTGTCTGACGGGCGTTGCTGGGGGAGGGATGAGGCGGGCCAAATTTTGGGAAAATCTGCCCTGAAAATATCTGAAAAACAAGGAGTCGCCGACGAGACGCATAGCTCTCTTCTGAATGGAGTCCAGCAACTCTAGGTTGTGCTTAGGTGCGGTACCTCTGATATGTAAGCAATATTTTAAACACGGTCTTATTTGCGTCAAGCTTCTGCGAGGCTGATTTTGTGATGTCAGCAACGTGGTCATGCCAGGACATATTGCTGTTGACCGAGACACCCAGTCCAGTCCAATTGACGAGGGTGAAGGAATGATCGATACTGCCATAATGATGTCAGAGCCCGTAGTATTGGCTTTCTTGGTAAACATGGCTGCTTGGGGTTTTGCTGCATTGACATGGATCAATTCCTGTCGTCCCAAGTTCGAACTCTCTCCAGATCTTGATTAATTGCTATAATCGGATAAGTCTTAAGTCGATGGTAAAGGTTTTTCTGATCTAAATTGGGAGACAAGGGTTCTGTCACCTGTAAAACTGTAAACAGGATTATTCGTTTCGATTAGCAGATCATTAATATAGATGAGGAATAGAATTGGTGAAAGTGTTGCGCCCGGAGGAACGCCCGCCTCGATGCTGAATGTGTCTGAGATGTGTCCATCAACTGAAACGATCGGTTCTTAAGGAAACTGGCAAGCCAAGTGCAGAAAGATACTGGTAGTCTGAAGGACGGCAGTTTGTTGAGATAAGCGCCATGCCAAACTCTGTCGAAGGTTTTCGAGATATCCAAAGATATCGCTTGAGATTCTCCGTAGCTTTCAATTGCTTTATTCTATATATGAGTGACATAGGCCAATATATCTCCTGTCGACCTCTATTTGCGCAAGCTGTATTTGTTATCTTTAATTGTCTTGTTGGTTTTGAGGTACTTGAGAAGTTGCATGACTTTGGAGATTATTGGAAGCAAGACAACTGGGTGATAGTTAGAGGGAGTGGTTTTCTTGCCTTTTTTTTTGGAATAGGCTGCACTCGAGCGACTTTCCAAGAGGATAGGTAAATCCCTTTTCAGTAAGATAGGGAGAAAGTCTGGAAAAATGGGTGCTAGTTCGTTGGCGCAGTTCGTTAACACGATGGTAGGTGTTCGATCTGGTCCTGATGCCTTTTGCGTGCCTAGCTCTTTGAGGATTTTACGAATATCACGGTGAGGAAACTTTACTTCATCCATGGTAGTGTTGACGTTGGATGTGGTGGGGAGCGTCTTGCCTTGGTTGTAGTAGCCCCATGATTCGGTCATCTAGCAATTTTAGTAGATGGTTTAATTACGATTAATCAGAGGTATAATAGAATATTAGTGCACGTTATTACATAATAGTCTGTTCTGCTTGCTGTTAACGAATTATTAGATATATTACGGCCATATACTGACTTTGGCAGTAGTCAGTCACTATACTAGTACTATAATTTTTGGCTTAAAGGAGTTCTTGAAGCAATAAAAAGCAAAACTCTGTACATATTTTAAGCAATATATTAAAAACATTCAAAGTAGCTCTAGTCAATTTTGGACAAATGAGATGTTGGCTGAAAAGGGAAAGTGTAGTGTAGTGATCGGTATGATTTTAATAATTCCACTATAACAAAAAGTATAGATTTTATCTAAAGTATAAATGTAATATTTCAACATAAATAGTTCGTACTATATTTAATCATGTTTAGAGTCAACAAGGAACATTTTGGAATGTGGTTAACTAATTACTATTAGAGAAACGACTTTTGATGTGCAAACATCTTACGCGGCGGTATGATGGTAAATCTCGGGCGAATGGACGGAAGTGTGAATCCCGGATGTGACATCATAACCATGCGCAGTCTACTTCAGCGCTTCCTTGTAAAACGACTAGCGGATAAAGATAGCTTACAAAATACATTCCCGACTTCTCGGAAGGCATCGGATGTTTTCGTTAGATTGCGTTTCTATTTTACCTATGTCTGCCTTTACGATGTAATGAATTGCCTACAAGTGCTCTGGTCGTTCAGTAGTTAAGATGCTAGACCTCTGGTTGGGCGGCCCGGGTTCGATTCCCGATGACCATTTTTATTTTGTTGAGGTTATATTTGTAAAAAGTTTTTTCTTGATTTTGGGCATGCCTTTGGTTAATTTAGTTAGTTTTTGTTCGCTGCGCCCCTGTAGCGAGTGAAGCGAGCGAAGGGCTATGCGTGAAGTGTAATATTAGACATTCTAATGCAAACGTTAAAAATGTAAACATTAAACAACGCACGTTAGGCGGTATCTGTGACGGGAATGTGTTTGGCAGGGTGTCTTTAAGCGTTAGTCTAAAACGTGTTCTTTGTAACGCCAGAATATAGAGAACCAATTCCAAATAAGTGGTTGCCTATATATTCAGGCTTCACGTGGCCTAAGGTGGCATTAGATTTTCATGTCGATGATATCGATATAGGATATGTTTACATATCAGTACTAGCAGACTCGCTCAGTTTTTTTTTGTATTGGTACATTCTCCGAATACCCTAACCTTATAAAACATACATTTTTGGTGATCCGTATTTATAATGTTGACCAAATGAACAAAATATCCGACAGATTTTACAGTCTTTAAGTAAGATGAAATGCGAAATAAAGGTGTTTAAATTTCGTAACGAGAATATTAACCAAACTATGATTTTGTTGAGTTACGGGATATACCCGCCTGAGACCTGATGCCCAATATGTTGGATATAGAGTTTTTATGGTTTTTTCTAAATATGTACTAGATTTCTGGCAGCGAAGCCCTCGGTCCAACGTATTGCGTTACTAGTTAGTACTAATCGACAGGTGTACCATGTGACATTAGATTAGTTTGTACTAATAAAGCTGCTCTAATTCGAATATAATGCCATAATTTGTTAATTACTCAAGATAGGTTATGGCTTCTTAATTAAATAAATACAAGATAAGCAAACTTGATGATATGTATTTTTGATCTTCTAAAGTTATATAAAGAAATGAGCGAGTCTGCTACTACTCGAGATACTCGACATTCACAAATATCTGAGCAACCCTCGTAAAATCACTGCGCATCGTTATGATGTCACAGCCATTTACACATTTCCGTCCCTATCCGCTTGAACATTTCCGTCCCATTTGCCGAGATTTACCCTCATACCGCTGGGTAAGATGCTTACACATCAAAAATATAGGACGTGAGAAAACGGTCAAGGGTGTGAGTTATCTAGACAGGGATGCAATTTTAGTGCTTCCGTAGGTGCATTAGATTGATACCTTGCTGTATAATACTCAATTTGGAACTGGCACCTGCTTCAAGAAATTGAATGAGTAATAATAAAAGTACAAAATATTATAGTGAACTGATTCCTTTAGTAAGGTTTCGCCTTCCAATACAAAACTGCAAATATGTACCTGTAATTCAGGGCTGGCATCGAAGGTATATGCGGAAGGTCTTCCTTCCAATGTCCCAAATGCCACATTACCATCGCGTAGCGGAGAAATATCGGAATATTCGGAGGTACAAAGGGCCCGAGTTTCTTCTCCTCGTCTTGTGTGTGTGGAATCAGGTAGGCCATAAGTGTCTCTACAGGTGGCGCTATGAACCAAGTAAAATCAGTAATTGAATAAGTAGCCACTTGTATATACATTAAAATATTTCTCATCTGTTTAATTGCATTTAGAGGAAAAATTGAAGGAAACCTTAATGGATATAATAAGCGTCAACACCATTATAATAAAAAGTATCGTCAAATCAGCTTCACGTTATCATAATGCACAATTGAGCAGAGCCGGCAGTTTTATCCACCCAACAAAGATTGAGACAATATGTGGAACATGATGGGAGACAGTTTGAACACATGAGACATCAAATTGAAATGTTTTATTCGAATTCGGTCCTTTAAATGATTGTTTAATAATTATTCTTGATTATATATATATATTTTTTATTTTAGCCATGTCATGCTTGACCACAGAAGTTCGAAACTTATTCGTTTTTTCAATGCATGCATTGTTAAAAAATGCTTTTCTGGCAATAACTCCTGAACGCGTGAAGTTATCGATATGAGGTTTAGCATTTTTTTCCTGCAAATTTGATCTACTTTCTGTTTCTGTTGAAAACATTATATCATTATATTTGAAATTTTCGAGAAAAATGAAAAAACTATGAACTTTTGAATTGGCGCCCCCTAGCGGGAGCAGCAAGTAACAATTTTTGATGGGTATATTTTGTTCTTAATGAACAATATTTCCTCTCTCAGACGAGACCTACTTTGCTCAAATATGTTGAGTCAAACTAAAGTTATAAGCAAACTAAAGTTATAAGCATTTCAATCAGTCTTCCCCCTCGCCCTTATTTGATGCCCTACAATCAAAAGTGATGAACCAAAAAGATGCAGAATTTCACGAGGATTACAGTGGTGGTATTCTTTTATCAACTTATAATAAAACATTTTTGAGTAAAATGCATTTTCCTACCCGACCATAGCCATTACGCCCCCTAGCGGTAGAGGTATGAACTTGAAAATTATTTCCAGTGTTTTCTTTTGGTCACTTAGTTACATTATTTTTTACCGCAAGTCTCTACGATAAGTGGTTTCTGCGATACAGCCGCTTATCTCGCTTATTTGCCCACCCTGTACATCTAGGTAAATCATAAAGATTTATCTTATGTCCGAAAACGATTATTGTTTTTCTTTATTTACCTATAATATTGATAAGGTATCCAATCGCCGCCTTCTTCCGTTTTCTTGGATAGGGAAAAACTGTCTGGCCTGGGAGAGTTAAACCATAATCTTACATAGGTAATGTCGAATGCCTTTCCTGAAATATAATATATAAGGTGGCATATTATTCAAGTGAAGCAATAGGAAATCATACTCTATTTGCCTTTACGACTTACGATAAGTACCTTTCATCGTATATTATTGTTTTATGAGTACTCTTAATAGTCCTACGGCCCGCGTACATTTATGCAACGATTTAAAGAAGTTTCGTTATATCAACATTCGATTGTACCCCTATCATGTAGTTACGTATGAGGTGTCAGCTGGCTAGGTAACGGTGGAGGTGGCCGTGAGAAATTTGAAAATATAGAAAAAAAATCGTGACCTGAAATCATTTCAAGAATCACGAAACTTTTATGCAGAAAAGGTTATGTTAAATAATGAACATTACACATTGTCAGCTGGGCGGGGGCGGTGGATTAATTGTCAGCTGGGGGTCCAAAGTGGTCAAAAATGCGAATCATAGAAACAATATCAAGAATTATGAAACTTTGGTGGATGCTAATATGTATAGTGAGATTTACGAAAAAAACTGTCAGCTGCATGTATGTGGGTGGAAAAGTTGTCAGCTGATGCAGTTAAGGTCGCGCGCACTGCCTTTCGGCGCACCTACGCACCGTACCTTTATCACCCAGCTGACAACTTTTCCACACACATACATGCAGCTGACAATTTTTTTCGTAAATCTCACTATATATATTAGCATCTGCCCAAATTTCAAAATTCTTGGTATAGTTCTTGATAATGTGTAACGTTTAAATTATGCGTGGAGCACTCACAAGATGAAAAGTTAAATCAACATTAATTTGATTGGATTTTCAATTAATTATTGCCCAATACACATGTCATTAATAATGCTATATTGCCTTAAATTATTAATACAAATTTTTAGTTATGCAAAATTATATTATTTATTTATATTAAAATATGAAATTATGAATGTATTATTCTATCCAGTAAAATAATAATATATAATTTGGACAAAAGGCTCTTTCCATTTGTTGCCAAAAATTGTTTTCTAAAAGCACCCCTATTACCTAAATAATTTACGTGTCAATAAAGATTTCCAAAAATATCCGCTTAAAGTGAACTAAATAGTATATTTCATTACCAGTCCGGAAACTAGGCTTTTCCGGTGCGCGCACGACAGTTTCTGGTGTGAGGCGTAGCCGAACACCGGAAGTCGTGCAAGCACAGGAAAAGCTGTTTCTGGACGTGTAATGAACGATATTTTTCATAATACCTCTCTGAAATCAAGACATAAACATAAAATTATTATAATTTTACGTATCCAAAATCATGTCATAATAAATTTTGTATTCAAATGAAAGCAAACGTCAAACTTGCAAGACAAGCAAGACAGGTATTTATCTAATATTCATCAAGCGTTGCTATGGAAATGTGTCTGTATGCTGTGTTGTAATTGAATAGGCAGCTAATTTTGAAGTATTTGTGACAAGTAATGTCAAAATAAATGAAATAATTTTACTTAAAATTAGACGCTAAAATGTACTAGATTAATCTGGTAGACTGCATCGCTGTATAATTTTAACCCAATTTATTATACTTTATGCATATTCTGAGAGTAAATCTGCAAATTTAGCACTTAAAATCAGGGATCGGGAAAACTTTTCCCGCTCCCTAATTAGGGACCGGGAAAATTTTTCCCGTGCCCGGACCGAAAAGACTTACTTTATTTGCTCTACAGAGACGTCGAAAATGATAGTTTTCAGGCATTATGAAAAACTTTAACCATGTATAAATCATCATAGAAAATAGAAACCCAGGTATAATTTTATTGAAAATAAAAACATCGTATTTTTTATAAATGTAAAAAATCAGGTATTTATTTATGTAAGTACTTCGTATTGTATACTACGAGTTACACGGGGCCGGGCGCAGAGATGTGGGGGCCCGGGGCAAAGAAAAAAGTGGA
This sequence comes from Pissodes strobi, assembly GCA_016904865.1. NCBI lineage: Eukaryota > Metazoa > Arthropoda > Insecta > Coleoptera > Curculionidae > Pissodes > Pissodes strobi. Next base: position 23,901 of record MU188514.1, on the reverse strand, counting down.
GGCCCTTTGAATTAGTAAATATATATTGATAATTTTATTTTTCCATTTGAAAAACAAATTTCAACTATTAGAATACATATTATTTTTGTAATTTTTTTGAAAATCATTATTGCAGTTGATAGTTTGCGTGAATCCGACCCTGGGTTACATTAATAGTTTCTAAGGTAACTCAGTAGCTATAACTAATATGTTACAGGATATTAATGAAATATTTTAAAAAAGCTTAATTAGGGCTCTTAATTACGGTTTTCTTAAATATATGAAACTAAAGTAAAATCTACAAACTCAAAACTTAAATT
>MU188514.1:0-23592 GCA_016904865.1 Pissodes strobi | reverse complement strand
ATATTATAGGAACTCTAAAAGATAAAACCATTAGGAAACACGGCTAACTTAGGTACATATTAGATAAACGGATACCTGACTCTCACATTTTTAGGATCCTTTCGTGAACCTAAGATAATAAAAAGTAAAATTTATTTAGGTTGTGTAAATTGTTTTAGCTTACTTATATAATTGTTTAAGAGTTCACCTTTTTACATTTTGTTCCACTGTCAGGATGATCTTGTAAAAGGTAGCGCTCAATCATTTCCAGGGTACTGCTAACATCCTTTGGAAATTTCGTGCCGAAATTCAAAAATAACGTTTTTACAGTTCTCTGTGATTTAACTTTAAAGTAATTGAAATAATAAAGCAGCGTTACAGTCGTCTGTAATTTTGAAAAACACTGTAAAAATGTCGTAGTTGTATAGTAATTATAACTTATTTGTATGTACAACTTCTAGCCTAATATACAACAAAACTTACAGAATGTCGTAATATAAACGAAGTTCACCAATGTTTATAAAATCACTAAATAGTTCTGTAAATTGTCGGTAAAAATTACTAAAAAAAATTACTAAAATAATAGAAAATAGAAAATAGAATTATTTTGTTTTTATAGTAGAATAATAAATACATTGATAATTTCATATTTTTATATAAATAAATAATATAATTTTGCATACCTAAAAAATTTAATTAATAATTTAAAGCAATATTGCATTATTAATGACATAGAATTGTGTATTGGGCAATAATTAATTGAAAATCCAATCAGATTAATACTGATTTAACTTTTTATCTTGCGAGTGCTCCACGCTTAATTTAAACGTTACACATTATCAAGAACGATACCAAGAATTTTGAAATTTGGGCAGATGCTAATATAGTGAGATTTATGAAAAAAATTGTCAGCTGCATGTATGTGGGTGGAAAAGTTGTCAGCTGGGCGATAAAGGTACGGTGCGTAGGTGCGCCGAAAGGCAGTGCGCGCGACCTTAACTGCATCAGCTGACAACTTTTCCACCCACATACATGCAGCTGACAGTTTTTTCGTAAATCTCACTATAAATACTAGCATCCACCAAAGTTTCATAATTCTTGATATCGTTTCTATGATTTGCATTGTTGACAACTTTAGTCCCCCAGCTGAGAATTAATCCACCGCCCCCCGCCCAGCTGACAATGTGCAATGTTCATTATTTAACATAACCTTTTCTGCATAAAAGTTTCGTGATTCTTGAAATGATTTCGGGTCACAATTTTTTTTCTATATTTTCAACCTTCTCACGGCCACCCCCACCGTTACCTAGCCAGCTGACAAATCATACGTAACTACATGATAGGGGTACAATCGAATGTTGATATAACGAAATTTCTTTAAATCGTTGCATAAACTGTACACGGGCCGTAGGACTATAATGTTTAGGCATAAGAAGATACAATATTATGCTGTAAGAAGTATCTAAAATCTATTAAAAAATCGTAGTAGTGTATGATTTCGGTCGCTTATCTGTTGGTACCTCAATTATTAAATTAGAACGGTTGTAAAAACGAATTCCTTTTTGACGATTCGAAGTCAGGAATCTAATCCTTTTTTGAAAAAGGATTCGTGATTCGGATTCGTTATTCTTTTTCAAGACGCACGAATCCAATCATTTTCTTGAAAACTTCTTGATCTTGTCTTGATTTCAAGACAAGATCAAGACAAGAAGTGATTCTTGATTTTCAAGACAAGACAAGAAATTACTTCTTAAGATCAAGATTTCATGAAAAGAAATCAAGAAAATCTTTAAATTTCTTGAAAACCTAGAGTTATTAAAAAAAACTAATTTGTTTGCTAGTTTATTGAAAAAAAAAACAAAGCACTGCAACATTTTTAACAGATGAATAAAAAAAAGCATATTATGCATTTTTTTTTTATAATACCAAGCACTTTGCCGGATATCCAAAGTTGACATATACACTATGGGCCAAGTTAAATTGGAACCTTTTAATGCTTAATACACACCACTTCCAGGCGCGGAACTAGATGTTTAAAAATGGGTGGGCCAACTCGAGGCCGCTAAATTTTTTTGGTGGGCCGAGAAAAAGAAACCACTAAGGTGCAAGTTTATCTACTTATACAAATGTAAAATTGTAAATACTCACGTAACTTAGTGTAACAGGATACGACGATTATTGTGAAGGGCGTCAAATTCTGAAACTATCGTAGAAATGTCCAACTCCCTAGCAGCACTTTGTTCAATGTTTATAACCGCTAAATAATTGAGTTTTTCATTACCGATGGAATTACGGAGGTAGGTTTCCAAACGTCTTAAACAGGAAAAAGTACGCTCACATGAGGCGCTGCTAACAGGTATGGTAACTCCAATAACAGCAAGTTTGTAAGTCTCTTGAAACACAATTTTATATTTTTCCAAAAGATCAACAAACTGCATTACATTGGTAATGCTGATTTGATGGTCATTTTCATATTGCTTTATTGTTTGGGTTAGGCAAAATTTTTAGTTCAGCTTCCAATGCTTCAACGTTGCAACAGTAGTGATGTGCTGCAGGTAATAAAATCTCCAAAATTTAAAATTCACGGTTTTGCGGATATATACCACTCATGAATTTAACAACATTAGAGTGCTTTCCGAATCGATTTTTCGTTCATTTAAAATAAGATCTATGGCTCCAAAAATATTCGTATTTTATTCGATTTCGATGCGGTTGCGATTTTTCAGCATTATCAAGTTCTAAATTGATTTTTTCGGTTACAAAAAGTGTTTGAACTTCTTCGGGATCTCTTTCTCTCTCGACATAGATGTAGTAGTAGCCGACGTTGGTATATTGTTTTCATTGCCCAGGATAATAGCCTCATTGTATATGGATTCAAATTCTGCATCATTTCGTAACTCCGCGAATGTTTCTTCAGCTGAATTTATTAGACTGTTCGCCTTCGTCAAATTAGAAGCTACTTTCTGTAAATAGTCACTTACACCTTTAAATATAGTCGAAAACTTGGTGTACATACACATATTAAATATAAAGCCAAAATTAATTTAATGAATGAGTCCAATAGCTTCTGGTGCACGATCGCATTTCTACTGAACAAGTTCGTTAAGAAATACAGGCATGCACTTGTGCTGTCCGTCTTGTATATGAAATTTTTTTCAATTCCATGAGTGGCTTGTTCGGATTTAGTCTTTTTTGGCAAGCCATGAAACGTGCATGTATCCAAGAACCAGACATGAAAACATACAAAGTTTCTAGCAAATCAAAAAACATTTTACCATTTTCAAGCTTTTTGCATACGTCGACCACAATCAAATTCAGCCGATGATTGTAGCAATGCACATGAATTGCTTGAGGCACTTCTATTTGAAAGATCTTCTGAACACCCTAACACTGGCTCTATCATAGGTTTGTGCCACGCAGTGTTTAATATCAACATAACATTTTGCCAATAATTCTTTGATGTAAAATAGTAGAGATGCTGCATTGAGACATTCGGCAGCTCTATAGCCTATGAATCTTTCTTTTACTGTGCCATTTAAATAATAACGTAAAACTACGGACACCTGTTCAGTTTTACGTATATCTTTAGTTTCGTCGACATTACGGCAAACTAACCACTTTGCTTGATTTCCGAACATATTTTCTCGAATCAATTTCGAAAAAAATAAATAAAATTTTGTTCTGAATTTTCGGGCTTGTTATTATTAGGTAAAGCTGAAATTCCAACGCCACTTTTCTTTCCCACAACATCGTTATATCTGCCAAATAATTTCAAGAGTTCAAGAAAATTGCCTTGATTTGTGCTACTGTCAGATTCGTCATGATCTCTCTGAGCTATGTTTTGCGTCGCTGTATGCAATAATATATCAGCCAGGATGCCAATAAAAGTTTTATTTTCTTTGACCAAAGCAAGATGTGCCTCACTCACCTGTGCCGCAACAGATGTGCCTACTACCTGTTGTTTCGAGAAATTCATCCATTTAATTTCACAACTTTTGTGCCCCACGCTTAATTCGTGTTTTTTAAATCCGGCTTCAGATTCTAATGCTCTCTTCCAATTACGAAAACCACCAGTAACGAACACAACATTTTTCGAATCTCCCACAAAAAAATGCCGACACGCAAAACAAAATGCTGAATCTGTTAAAGCACTAGGTATATTCTAGCCATTTGTACAAAAAGTACCACCCAGAGTTGAATAGTCGTTGACGATTTCCAAACTTACTCTTGGGAAAATATAGTTGGGGCTGTTTGGGCGAATGCTTTGGAATGAGGGAAAGATCAGCTGGTCCTGGTGCATTAATTGTTAATACTTCTGAAACAGGCGATTCATCAAGTCGGCTTTCTATCCATCCTTAGATATCGCGCGTTTCTTCACTTTCGATTTCATCCTCCTCAATATCGTTGACACTATTATATGAAATTAGTTCAATAATCTCGTCATTAGTATTGATATCGATTGAAGGATTTTCTGCTTCTGAAGATGCCGACGTACTCGGTCCTGCTGCTGCCTCAGCGAAATGTTCTGGTACTTCGGACGCTCATCACTAACCACTTTTGTTTTTTTTTCCTTTACAAAAATAATCATTTAAGTTTAGAGGTCGTTTTGAACTCATAGTGATAACTAAAACTAAATTCCGTTTTCCGTTCCCGTTCGTCAAAGTCTAGTTAAACAATTTTCGGCTGTCAGCCACTTGGCCACCAACGTCCCGTGATACTCCTTTATGTATCCGGAAGACACTCTAACACGTTAATTTATATAACACAAATTTTAAAAATTGCCAAAAATCCGAATCAACAATGCCAACACAATGTTTACTATTTTTTTTTATATCTACACCTTCTACCAATCTAATGGTTCCTATGATCTAGGTGCGAGTTGCCGGATTGTTCGCATTTATCCAGCATCAGAAAGCCTGATAATAATGCGACCGTAAATATATAAAGTTGATTTTCCAATACCATCATACTGAATACACGGGCGTTAAGCGATCTCTCTCAATTAAGTTGAGTTTCCAATACCACCGTACAACAAAATTCGCATCTTGACGTTTCTTAGTAGTATCTATCAGATCAGGGTGGGCCCAGGGGTGGGCCGGATAAATTTTAGGGGGGCCCTGGCCCACCCAGGCCCCACTGTAGTTCCGCGCCTGACCACTTCAAACGTCGTGGACCCCCAAGTACTTTTCTCATAAGAGGCAATGCAAACATGTCCACCTGAAAATACGCATATCTAGTTTATTAAATAAGCAAACAAAGTGATTCAAAAAATAAAATGCCAAAAAAGAAACTTCAAAAGGATTACAAAATTAATGTACTGCTGTAACCAGTGGATTATGTAGGTACAGAGTGTTTTAGAGAAATCCTAAATTTTGAATTCACTCGATATAAAAAAATCTCCTTTGACTTAAATTTTTGGTATTACTTTATAGACAATTCATTGGCAAAGTTATTCACCCTAAGACCTTAGTCAAACTTTAGTTTCTCTTTCATACGGGGAGAGTCAAAATTTTATGTTTATCTAATAACTCTCAAAAAACTCAACACTCTGCATATAGTCCACTGGTTACGGCAGTAGATTCACTTTGTAATACATTTGTAGCTTCATCTTATATTAGAAGTTTCTTTTTTAAATCACTTTGTTTGACTGTTTATTAAAGTACATATTAATGTTTCCAGGCAGAGGCGTGTCTTATGAGAAAAGTAGTTGGGGGTCCAAGACTTTTGTCGCTGTGTGTAGTTTTTGATTTTCAAAAGATTTTTTTATCATTTTTGGATATGTTATAGCTTAACGTATTGGGATCAAAAAGTACATTACAAAGCGGGTCTACTTCAATGGCGCACAGAAAAGCGGGTATTTCTTTAAACCAATGTTTCAGGTCGTTGCAAAAGTCGACCGATTGAAATGAAGATGTAAAAATATGCAAAAAAGATTGGAAAGGTTTCGGAATATTGACCATTAAAAAAACAGGCATATACAAACAAAATTGAAATTGATATTTTAATTTTGGTAAATGTCTTGTGGGCCTAATAAAATTGGATAATTTTTTAATGCTTAATGACTTTTTATTTCCAGAGGATTTTTTTATAATTTTTGGATATATTATGGCCTAAGATATTAGAATCAAAACGAACTTTGCAAAGCGGGTCTGCTTCAGTGGCGTAAATTTCGCTACGTAAACAACGCATATGGAGCAACGAACTGTAAAATAATACTACCCTGGCCCTGGCCGCCTGAACCTCAATTCTACGCATACAGCATAAATACCACGTCAGCCAATCTTACCGCTACTTTTAAACGGGGGTTCCCCTTTTGTTAAGATATCAAGAAATTTTAAGATTTCTTGAGTCAAGACAAGACACCAACTCTCAAGAAATGGTCAAGACAAGATTTTTTTTATTTCTTGAAAATATTTCAAGACAAGACAAGAAATTGCTTGCCAAGACAAGATTTCTTGCCCTGACGATCCCTACGCCTGAGGATGGTATGAAAATAAAAAAATTCTCTGATTTTTTTCTAATATTTAGGAAAGTAGTGCGGAAGTTAATGTTGACTGAGGCTTTTGTTGTATTTAGATTAAGACATAAAACAAAAATTCTTATGCAATGGGCAAACAAATGATAATCTTTTTTACAGATTTCTCAGAAAACTTTAGTGTTGATAAACGCAGGGTCACAAAATGTAATTAAAAAAATGGAAAATCAGATATACCAAAAATTTAGTAGGAAATAATTGAATAACTATATATATTTTATAAGTTATATTAATTTCATATTTCAAGGTTAATTTTCCTAAAGATTATAACATCTAAAATAATTATTACTAAACTGCACCAACATATCATATCCTGTTCTTTGCATATTTTACTTACATTTTCAGAATTCTAAAATTAGTTAGGGTTAGTTTGGGTTAGTTTCAATTAGGTTCGGGAAGGTGCCGCCTGTGACCTGTTTTGACTTTTTAAGTCTCGCCAGTTGGTCAGGCACACTCCCCGAACGAAATTCAAAAAGAAGTCTCCATATGAATTATTGTTATATATCGTTTGATTGCAAGGCTTTTATAATTTACAAAGTACACATTCATGAATGTGCAGTTGACATTTTTGGGGCGATTTCAAGTATTTATAGCTTAAAATAATTTTTGAATGCCAAAGGTGATTAAATGACCTGCTGTTGACTTTTTCTTTTTTTTTTATTTCTCAAATGATAAATAATATTCAATATTTTGTCATACGGCGATAAACATTCTGTTTTCTAGTTATTATTTTAAATGGAATATACAACTACAACGGAAATATCATATAGCGATATCATCTACAAAATACAGTTTGATTCATCAAGCCAATCAGTTTGAACCATCGATTCGGAATTTATGCTGGGACAAATATTTAAATGCAAGACACTTATCACGCACGAATTATGAACATCTCCCTTTTTGGAAGTCCGCTGTGGATTGGGGGCACTAGAGCATGTGAACTGTTAAGAAATTCAGGACACTATTCTAATATTTTCGCATTATTAAATTATTAAATTAGTACTAACATTTTTAAAAGTAACAGCGTACCAAAACTGCCAAACTGCATATCATATTAATGCTAATAATATATTTTTCTATAGAATTCCGTATTTTTTTTTCAAGTGAAACTTCTATAGCGAGGGTAGTAAGGCCGAAAAAATAAATCGGAAATCAAATGAAACGGAAATCAAAGTAAAACACTTTAATGAAGCATGTTCCAGTAGAGCTAGAGGGCTGAAATTTTCAGGACATGTAGCCGGGGGTAAAACGAGGATCTTGGACGAAAAATGCCCCCCCCCCCTTGTTTGGCAAGGAGATAGGGGCGACGGAAAAACTAAAAAATTAATTACGGGGGAACGAAATTTTTACGGTAGGTGCACCTCATGGGGGGGGGACCCGTCGTCGTTATCTCTGCAACGGAGTCTCGGATCGAAAATCTGACACGCGATGACCTCGTGTTTAGGTGATTTTTAACTAGTAAAGTTGATCTTGTGCTTCTTGACTAGTAAACTTTTTCTTGGAATATTTATAAGCTCGTCGCTCTCGAAACATAATGCAAAAATTTTATTCTTCGTAGCAATATCCATTCTTTACATAGGTACTGTTAATATTCGTATAGTCAAAATTAAAACTGCCAGCTTATTATCTAAAGTCTAATGCTAAAGGTCTGCTTCTAATACTCTTATTCATAGGCGAAGCTAAGGGAGGGTTAGGGGGGGCTTAGCCTCTCCCCCAATTTTCTATTAGCCCCCAAATTAAATTTGGTACGTGTCACAAAATTCCATTCCAGACAAGAAGCAAAATCAGCAGCTTATGTAAAATAATTTATTATTTAGTAGGTAAATACCTTGAGCAAAATTTAATATGAAGCTAAAGGTAAGAAATTATGATTTATATTATCGATGTCATTTCTTTTCAGACATCACACATCGTATATAATTATTAACACATCGATGTAGAAACATCGCAGATCGAAATGAAAACGGACATCAATTCGAATCGATGTATCGTACACATTTCTAGCTCTTGGTTTTCGCGGGAATTTATTTGGTGACACTACTGGTTGCACGTTGCATTGCATTATTTATACTATTAGCGCTTTTTAAAGTTGCTCGTCTTTAGTCGTCTTGTTTCGTATTTCAAAGGCATAAAAATAATAATTATATCTGTACTAAAATATTCTTTGGACATTGAAAGCGAGATTACAAGATCCATTGTTCCTAATGATTCTCGAAAAATTCATTAGCACAGGAAATCGAAAACTGCTTTTGAATTATAATAATATATAAGATATAATAATTATATTATATAGGTAGTTACTTGTTATTTTTCTGTTGTTTACATTTTGCGTTGCGAGAATATAAATTTTGTTAGTGAAATAAAATGTTTTTATGATATTTTATTTTACTACCGTAGTCAAATTTTATCGATATTTATTGTATTTCTCTTTTATCTCTTTTATGCGAAAGTTATTTTCTGAACAATAATGCACAGGGTATTGGGGGTATGAAAACCACGAGTCTTCGCGCCGCAGGAGAAGCCGCGATATTTCGCTGTAAAAGTGAAAATACCGTACATTTCGTGCTTATAGTATTCGTCTAAAATATAATGAGTGAAATACCTACTCACTTTTTTTTTTATTACCAATTATTGTATTGATTTAATTACTGCTAGATGTTCTTAATTTCTTAATTGGGGCGATTACGACTCACGTTCACCTATATATATTTTAGGCGCATATTAAAAGCTAAATTATAAAGTATGTTATGTGACATGTCTCTAGGCTTTAGCCCCCCAAAATTAATAAACTAACTTCGCCCAAGCTCTTATTTCAATGGCCTTAATCTATACGACAATGAAATTAAAACAATACACATAATTTTGCAAATAAATCGACAGGAAACATAAATCTCAACAATTTAATTTGATTTGGCAGACGAAGCGTGGGCGACTTTAGACCCAACATTATCCGTGCAGTTTCCGATAAGCCTTGATTAATTTTGTCGTAAGACAAGCTTTTGATAATAACTGTGAGATAAAATTAAATTGACAATTTATCTTCCGTTCTTTGAACTTCAATATCTATTAAAATGATAGATAGCGAGTGGTATGTAAGACCCAAGACCAACAGGATAATCGGATAATATTTGATTGTTGGTATTAGAGTAAAATATACAATATCGTTCCTTTTGACATTTTTTTTAAAAATCATTATTTATTTATGCTTTATTTCTTTATTTTTTTATATATTTAACAATAATATAGATATAAAATTATATTTTACTAAAATGAAATAAGAGCAGAATTTTGAATTTCATAAGCTGAAAATTTTAGCTTTCTCGAGTAGATGTAGCACCTACTTTTCTATTGTACGGAATGTCTGAATATACTAAATGGACTATACAAAAATATTAAATACAGATGCTCTATACGGCTCAAAGTTAAGTATCAACTTACTTTTGCAACCAATTATTCTGTCCTATTGCTTAAAAACATTGCTATTATCGCCTTAATTTATTTATTATAATTAAATTCACATTACCTCAGCTTGAACGGAAAAAAAGGTTGTTAAATTTAGTAGAATCCCTGAAAATACTTGTACAGTTCCTTCCAGTCAACTCAGGTCAGGACTAGGGTCCTAATAAACAATCTTTAAATATGATTCCCTTTTTCGTATACCCTCTGCTTTTGGAGGAACTCTTCAAGATGATTTTCTTTTCCATTCATTAGTTTGACGTATGCCACAATTGCTTACTATATTTATTTTTGTTTAATTTTAACCTGAAAATATTCTACCTTTTAATTGAAAATAAGTATAATTTAATTAAGTATAAAAGTAATAATTTAAGTTGTGTCTTATGTCCCTTAGCGTATCTTCAACATCGTTTACATGATTTTTATAATGGTTTTATTTCTTTTATACCGATTTCTTTAAACTCCTCAAAATGTGTGATCAATTATTATCGGCAGCGTTTTTGAAGTGAAACTTCTTAACGCGCGCCGGGAGTAAAATTTGAAGGTCGCGACACGACGAAATGTCCCGAAAAAGCGTTACGATATTTTATTGTGATATCTTTGTTAGTTTACAAGCAAAAAATATGGGATTTGCTCTATTACCTTGTCAAGACATAAACTCGTTTTAATACAAAATTGGTTAATATATATATTGTGATAATGATAGGGAATATTTATCTAGAGATTAGAAAGTAAACAAAATGAAGTATCGTATCATCTTACAGTGTCATATAATCCGCAACGTGCAATGGTGCCCAGTGCGGGTTTAGAAAAACGCTTCTGGGGTGAAACAGTCTTAACTCCAACCTATTTGATGAATAGGTAGGTTCGCAACAAAAGTGGTCAAAATAAATAAAACACCATAATAATTTAAAGTATGGCATAAATATAAACCAAAATTAGGACATTTAAAGATATTTGGCTACACGCCATATGTGCATAATCAAAACGGAACAAATAGATTCGATAGTAAATTGTCTAAAGTAATTGTCTAAAGGGATTCTCGTGGGCTATGTGCAAAAGGGATATGTATCCCGGAAGCGGAGAAATCCATAATTGCGCATGTTGTAATTTTTGATTAACTTAAATTTAAAAAAAGGTAAGAATCTAAAGGTGTGGTCAAAATTGGTAAAGAGATATATAATAAAATCAATACACACTTGATAAACGTACACAGGTTCCTAACTTTCTGAAAAAGGTATCCTTGGAAATCGCTCTCAAGGTCAAACATCATTAATAAAAAATATCACTTAACCAAGCAGTACAAACTAGAGCAGTGCAAGTGAAAGTTCGTACACCTCAACTAATAATTTGAGGAAATTAAGCCATATGCAGGATATGAGGAGCGAAAGGTTAAAAGATAAATCAAAAATATCGTATAAGGATCATGACTTAGACAAATAATTATTTACTAGGTAATAATATTATTACGTTTTTCCCGTGGGTTCTGACAAAAGCACAACTTTTACTAAGTATTTTGAAATAATACTCTCTTTATTCATTATCACTGTATACAATTGAACCCACTATACTACTCTTATAACTTTACAATTAGTAGATCTTTACAATTCACACTCAATGATTAACTCACTGCACCACGCGTTTTGCGCTGTCCCGATCAGTTACTTCTTTTCCCTGATATGCTGTGAGCCTGTCGAGGTGGACAACTTTCAGTTTGCTTCTGGAGCTGCGTTGAATTCTATACACCACGTCATTAATCCTTTTGGTGACTCTGTAGGGCCCTTCCCATACTGCCATTATTTTGGGGCATCTTATCTTCCTTTTTTCCTGTGTTGATTATATCTATAACCAAACTTTATCGTTCATCTAAAATCCTATCGAGTTGGCTTTGAGATCATATTTTGTCTTCATTCGGTCACTAGCGATACGTTTAAACGGTAGTTCCACATTACACAGTTTTATTTTTCCCCGAGATCTTGTTTTGGGTCCTTGACTTGCAGCACAGATTGAACACTGCCGACGCGACACCACAATTTCACATCCTGGCAGTAGTTGGCCCAGTAAAATCTATCACGGCTCTTGTCGATCATTTTGTTTACTCCGAGAAGAGCACCAGACTTTTTATTATGGAATTCTCCCAGGACTTCCGATACCGTCTTTCTTGGTACCACTAACTGTTTCTTCACTACTTTTTCATCGGCGCTTTCCCAGGATCATTTAATAACTCTATATTCAACTTAATAAGTCTATATTCAACTACGAGGAAGTCCTACAGAGTTCCCTTAGTTGAAATATCTCGCTAGCTTGGTCTTGGTTGATGTTTTTGTGCTATTTCACTATCCTCAACCTGATCTTTTTTAAGTTGCTCTGTGGCCCACTGCTGATCAATCTCAAACTTGATTTGCCTAATGGGAGTGATTCCTTCTCGTTGATCTATTCTTTGGCAATGCTTATACTTATCCTCGCATGGTCTTCTGGATAAAGCATCTTCATTATTATGCAATCTTCCTGCTCTAGGCTTAACTTTAAAGTTATATTGTTGTAACTCTTCCGGACTTGAGTTTGAGCTCATGGCGCCTCTGGATGGAGATCTATACCGTAGTTGTACTCGATAGTCTCTTTTGAAATGCCCAGTCCTGCCACATCTATGGCACTGATTTGTAATATATCGGTTACGGGTCCTACTTCTAGTGGCTCCCGGAATCTACCCGTGGCCTGAAGAACTTAGGTTAATTTCCTCAAAATTACGTCCATATCAGTTAATTCACAGCTGTTGGCCGGCTTTTCTTCCTGGATGAATACGGCTATGATTTTTGGGTTAGAGATGTTACAGAGCGCCTCGATTTCTAGGGCTATACCTAAAGCTTAACTGGTGCTATCAAATTTAGCTAGACGTAGCATCTTCTGAGTTTCTGGATCTAGATCTGATATCATCCACGAAATATTGGGCAGTGAGTTCCTCTTCAAATTTTTTTGTTGCTCCCGGGTAGGCCAATTGACTGAGACGTCTAATGTCTGCCTCAAACTCTTGCAGGTTTTCTCCAAGTTTCTGATGTCGGGACTTTTTGCATGATACAGTTGCCTTCTCTATTGGTCTCCAAATTGTCTTTCCAGGGCAGTCACAAGTATGTCATATTTCCCTTGTGGGAATGATCTGTAGTAGTTCCAAGGAAAATCCACGAAGCGATATCACCAGTACAACAGCCGCTTCAAATTGTCTTTTGTACATTGCCCAGGATAGTTGACCGTCATACGTTGGAGGTTTGATATTCTGTCCTGTGGCGAATACTCTCTCGGTAAGTCCTTGATTTTGTAGTCTGGTAACTTCTGATCGTAGATTCTTCCTGTCTTTCTGTACGTTCCCTACTTCTTTTTATACACTTCCAACATCTTTTTGCACATTCCCAACTTCTTTTAGTACATTTCCAACTTCTTTTTCAAACTTCGACTTCAATCCTGTTCTGCTCGCCTCTTAGCGATTTGCTTGCCTTTTATCTTCTTGATCTTGAAAAAATTTATGAAACCGATCCTGTTCTATTTGCCTGTTATCTTTTTGATCTTGTAAAATTTCCTGAACCTGGTCCTGTTCTGCTTGCCTTTTACCTTCTTGATCTTGAAAATTTTTTTGAAGCCGATCCTGTTCTATTTGCCTTTCACGTTCCTCCTCTTCCCTAGCTGCTTGCCTTTTACGTTCATCCTCTACCCGTACCGCTTGCTTCTCAGTATTTGGAAAATCCATGAAACCGGCCAACATTTTATTTATTTGCTCAATATCTGCCGTTTGTTGCCTTAACCATAGAATGTTCTGGGCATTGCGTATTTCAAAATAGAATGTTATAAAACGTTCACAGAATCCACCAATCAAAACGGCCTGGTTGACGTACTTGTATCCTCTTCTATCCTCGAAGAACAGTTCATCCCGTCCCTTCAGAATCCTACTTCTGACACCAAATGATACGTTTTTCCTTGGGTTCTGACAAAAGCACAACTTTTACAATTTGGAAATAATACTCTCTTTATTCCTTGTCACTTCATACAATTGGATACACTATACTACTCTTATAACTTTTACAACCAATAGATCTTTGCAATTCAACACTCAATGATTAACTAACTGCAACACGCCTTTTGCGCGCTATTTATATGGAATCGAGCATATATCGGGATTATTTCGGAAGCGAGGCTTCTCTATTATTTTCAGTCCGGCTTTGACTGGTCTATACATGGGAAATTAACAGATCAGCAGGAATTTTCTCGGTAGGTGATGATTCATGCGAAAATAACGTAGTTAAAAATACGTTTAGAACAAAATGGGAAAAACATAAAAGGTGAATTAGATTCATTAGAACTTAATAGATCATGAACGTTGGTACAGAAGTCAAGTCATACAAGTATTGTCCATTGTAAATGGGTGTTTACAATAAAATGCGATAGTAACAAACGTTTTTAACTATAAAGCTGGTCTGGTAGCGCGCAGTTTAAGTTGAAGAAAATCTTTAGAATATATTGAAGAGTTGTTAATTCATCAAATGGATGTTAAAACAACATTTCTTAATGGTAAATTAAAATACAATATATATTAGGGTGCCTGACGGAGTAGCAGTTAAATCGAAAAATATGTTCTGTAAATTAAGTAAATCCTTATACAGGGTAAATAAAAGAGTCAGCTTGATATCGATACGAATGTTTTAATAACGTACTTAATGATGAAAAAAGGATTTATAAATTATTCATCAGCTGATCACATCTCTTAGAATTGTATTCATAATTTTTTTATGTTATATTATATGTGGATGATTTAGCTATCGCCATTAAAGATAATACATATATTATTAATAATTTTAAGATGTTTTTAATGAATCAATTTGAAATGATAGACTTAGAAGAAATAAAATATTTTCATGGAATGAGACTAGATAATTCTGAAATAACACTTGATCAAACAACATACTTAAAATTAGTATTAACATAATTTCCTATGAGTAAATGCAATCCCATAAGCATGCCATTGCCTGTAAAATTAAATTATTCAGTATTAGATGCAGAGGATAGTACCTATGATGACGCACTATGTCGAAATTTAATCGGATAGTTAATGCATGCAATGTTATGTACACGTCCAGATATAAGTAGATATCAAGAGAAATGTGATAAAGAACTTGAGGTATCTTTAAAGCGAGTGTCATTAAAATGACAACCGAAAGTGAAAAATATTCGACGAATGAATTTGGCGCCAAAACCGAGATTGTCGGGAGAGTATTGGCGATCGGACGCGTTAAGACCTTACGGCTGCCACGATTTCTTCGGTTTTAATTCAATTACCAACGCGAAACCGTTGGAGACATTGTTTTACAACCATTAGTCAGGAAGGAGTTGTGAAGCGTAGAAAATGTAGGCAAGCGTGCCTAAAATTTAATGAATTCTAAGTAATTTGAAAGGAACGCAATGGAAACTATTAATTTTCCAACTATCTGCTTGGCTTTTATTGCTGTTGCCATTTCGACCGGCCATTTTATCTTTAGGAACATCTTCCTTGTATGGTTTGTAAAATAATAATAATACTTTATTGTCAAAAAATTTAACAATTTTTAGACAAAGCTAGAGCTAAGTACAAAACATACAAAACATGTAAAAACACAAATAGAAACATACAATGCAAAGAAGAAGGAAAATCAAACTCTACAAAACCTTATACAATTGTGCAATTTGTACGTCGTCAACATTTTCCTGAAATGTTATATAAAATATTAAATATCAAAATATTTAACCATTTAAACATCAAGTGTAAGATGCTCAAAATTAAGTATTAATAAAAAAGTCGTTTACTGCGTATAAGGCTCTCTCCAGTATGATCTCAAAGCTCTGCGAAATGCGGGAAAGGATGTTATTGACAGTATTGACTTTATTTCAAATGGCAGATAATTGTGCATTTTTTGCATTGTACAGTATAGAGCTTTCAACTAAGCGTGGGGTTAGCAGATAAAGGTCATGCCTCGTATTCCTAAGTGGATAGTTGTGAGATGGCCTTTCTGGAATAGCAGATACGTGCTTGCGGATAAAGCAAACGGATTCAAGTATGAATAAGGAAGGAAGAGTTAATATTTTAAATCGTTTGAAGAAATCCTGGCAGTGAGTTTTACTGTTTAGTCTCAATGAATTTGGAACAGCTCTCTTTTGTAGTTTGAAAATACGCTCAAATTGAGTCGCAGAACACGTACCCCAGAAGGGAAGGGCGTATCGGAGGTGCGACTCAAAATGGGCATAATAGACTGTTCTAGCAGTTGACAAGTGAAACCGTTCTTAGCGCAAAACAGGCAGAACTTTTTTTTGATATGGCATCGATGTGCAATTCCCACTTTAAATGCTTGTCTACAACAAGCCTCAAGAATTTCACAGATTCATCGACGTCAATAGTGGTGTTATTAAGTACAAAAGATTGCAACGTACTTTTATATGACAAAACTTTAGTTTTAGAAACGTTGAGGCTCAGATTAGAATCGCACCATGATTTAATGGGGATTAAGTCCTTAGATACAGTTCTGTGAAGCTCCAAATAAAACTAGTATCGTCCGCAAAGAGACAGACTTTACCGCTAATGTCCAGGCAAGCAATGTCGTTGATAAACAGCAGAAACAAAATAGGGCCTAGTACTGAAACCACAATCTATTGGCTTGCAAGAAGACATTAACGTATCAACCCTCACAAGCTGATTGCTGTTGTTAAGATACGACTTAAACCATTCGAGAGGCGCTCCTCTGAATCCGTTGTACTGCAATTTGTTAATTAAGATATTATGATTTACACAATCGAACGCTTTAGAGAAATCACAGAAAATTATTGCTGTAGAGTCATGGTTGCTCAGGTTGGAGTATACATAATTAAAGAAGGAAAACATAGCATCATTTGTGCATTTGTTACTTAAAAATCCAAATCGATGAGCAGTAAGTATTTTATATTTAGAGAGAAAAGATAGAAGCCTTTTTTAACCAATCTTTCAATGATCTTTGATAATGTGGGAAGAAGTGCAATTGGGCGATAGTTCGAAGCTAGGTCTTTATCTCCTCCTTTATGCAAAGGAATAATTATTGCCATCTGAAGACAGTTTGGAAAAACCCCATTTTGTAATTACTTGTTAATTAAAGTAGTAAGACGGTTTAATGTGCATTCTGGCAGGATTGAGAACATTTTCAGAGTAAGCCCATCAGTCCCAGATGAGGATTTGTTTTCAATGTCTTTAATTGTACTGCGAAGCTCAGCTAATGCTACAAGCGTAAAGACGAAACTGTGTCAATTCACATTAGCATTAGAGAGATATGAAACTGGATCATGAGAAGGAGTTATGGTGTTCATTAAATCTTTAGCCACATTTATAAAGTAATTGTTTAGGTTGTCAGGTGAATTACCGATTGTGCTAGACGAAAAAGTCTTATGCCTTAAGTGATCCACAATACATCATGATTCTTTAGCGGATTTAGCCAGCCTCTCATTATAATAAATGTCCTTGGCTTGGCAGCTTTTATAGTCTTATGGTAGACTTTTCTGTAAAGTTTCACGTAATCATGGAAGAAGACGCTGTCCGAGTATTTTTTTAGGTGAGATAATGAACGCATGTTCTTTGCAGATGTGCGTAAGCCTTTAGTTGACCAGGGCTTATGCCGTTTAATTTTGATAGGCCTAAGAGGAAGGGATTTGAACGCCAGAGTAAATCAAGTTTTTATAAATCTAAAAAATTCGGTATCGACATCATTGGGGAGGACAACCCACTCAGTTGTTAGACATAGGTGCTTGAAATTTAGAAAATTTTTGTCCGAAAAAATACGGCATAATTTGGGTGAAGTATTTTTGTATTTGGATTTTA
Organism: Pissodes strobi; assembly: GCA_016904865.1. Taxonomy (NCBI): domain Eukaryota; kingdom Metazoa; phylum Arthropoda; class Insecta; order Coleoptera; family Curculionidae; genus Pissodes; species Pissodes strobi. Next base: position 5,764 of record MU188514.1, on the reverse strand, counting down.
CCAAAAATTCTGTTAATACTGTATACCGAGTTAAAGACAGCACAATCAACGAATTCTGGATCAAAAGGTGACACGACATAGTCTATAGTACTAGAACTAGTTTTATTTATTCTAGTTGGTGAGTTAATATGCATGATTATACCAAAAGAATCGAAAATGGAGAAGAGATTCTTGAATGAGCAGCACACACACTGGAAAACTCAATATTAAGGTCACCACACAAAATTAATTTGCTTTTTAAAGGCAGGGACTCAAGCAAGTACAGTGATCTTTATGCATGTCAGCGTCAGGTGTTCTTCAAATACAAATATAGAGGTCATAAACATTATGATAGACGATGGGAAATTCAAATACTTTCTCAGACAATAAATTATCGAACTTAGTTACTGCCGAAAAGTAGTTGTTAGTAGACATTATCATAGTACTTCCATGAGATAAATTACTTCTATTAAATCTAGTTACTGTAGTATAATTTTTGATAAACACGGACTCATCAACATTTAAGCAATGTTCAGTTATGGCAATGATTTATGGAAAATTAAGTTCTTCTAATAAAAGTAATAATTCATCTGTTTTGTGTCTTAAGGACTTCATATTAATAAGAAAAACATTAAGCTTGCCATCATCCAATTTTTCAGAGGAACCCTGATACTGTGTTCGCGTCAATCTACTTAAAATTCCCTCTGATCCCCTCTGATCGGAGAGCCAGTAGAAAAATAATTGCCATGACTTTCCTTAACCATCTGAAGGTGTTTAAGTCTCTTCGATGAAAAGAAAGACCTGAAGACAGAGAGATCCGCTTCAACCTCCACGCTGAACCAATACCGTAGGCGTCGTCGAAGCGACAATACAACTTACGCAAGGAGTCCACGTCATTAGGAAGTCACTCGGAAGCTAGAGCTAATCTGATGCTAGTGTTGGTGTGCCCTTCAAAACACACACTGGAGGGTTGGTCATGGAGATAAACAAGGAATAGCCGAAGAGCCTCTAATATGGAGGGGTTCCTCAGTCTATCCAGCAAATAACGACCATTAGTCGCATCCGAATCCCGCGACAGCCGCACTATAGGTGAAGTCATCGGGTCCATATCCAGCCCACCATCCTTCTTCGCACTTTTCTTCACAACAACCTCCAAATTCTCTAACGCAAGAGACTTATAGGCAGCCAAAGCTTCCCTGTAAGAGTCAATCCCAAGAGACCTCATCTCCCCAGATATAAGTAGAGATGTTGAGTCAGAGCGTGGTGGTAGGCTTCGGCCGTCCAAATGTTGATAGCCAGTGGTCGAAATACTTTATGTAGGCGGCGATACCTTTAAGGGTGTTAAATATGAATTGGCAGTCACTATTTCAGTACCCGGCGGCCACATACTTATGTCCTTAAGCTGCTTTAGGTGACTTTTTTTCTGCGCACCAACCTGTGTGTGAACAGTCCTTATTCTTCAGCCTTGGAAAGCGTTGAATAGAGTTAGTAGCTCCAAGTTTTGCTTTGGCATAGTGTGCAAGCTGGTTTGCTACATAAGAAGGTGGAATTTTGGATACTACCACATACTGCCAGTCTTCTTTTATGGAGGATATGTGAGGTGTGGGAGCAATAACTTTAGGAGAAGTAATAACCACTGTGTCATGGTTATCTGCATGGTCGGTCTGAGTCGAAATCGACTTTTGTACTGTTGGTGGGTTACTCCTAATAATTGGCTTAACTTTGGCAGCCAACTTTTCTACCGTGTGTGCCATTTGATTTACACTTTTTCGCATATCTCCCATTTTCTTCAATAACTCTTCCTTTGATGAGTCGTGAATCTGGACATTAACATACTCATCATGATTGTCTATAAAAAAAGATGCCAGATGATTGAATATATCTTGCTTCATTTCCTACGTACTGCTACGTACAAAATTTAGGCGAGTGTGCCTCAAATGTCTTCTAAGTAATTTGAAAGGACCGCAAAGAAAACTATTAATTTTCCAACTGCTTCGCTTTTATTGCCGTTGCCATTTCGACCAGCCATTTTATCTTTAGAAACATCTCCCCTGTATAGTTCGTATTAGCATGAGTTTGTATTTCCCTGCATAGCTCTTGAAGCCTCTTGAAGGGGAAGTTTTTATCTTGGCGGCAAAGTCCTTGTTAATTGTCTATACCGACTCTGTTTTGTATAAAATTCTCTACGTACAATAGTACAATAGACACCCAAACACTGAATTACCAATCAAATTTAAATTAAGCGTCCACGCCACTGAACGATGGGCTAACGTATTTTATGTTTTATGTTACTTTATGTCAAATATTTAGAGTTCAAAACAATACATTTTAAGTTTGAATGATAAAAGAGGTTACTTGGTTATTATTGAAATAACGTTTAAATCTATTTCATCTCCACAAGCAAAGGCAAATAAAGTGTATAGTGGCCCATACTTGACCGACTACCAACAGGTAGGTTTCAAAACAATAATATTTAAAGATAACTTCCAAGGAAAATATCATGTTGTCTCATATGGAACAAAAAATATGAATGAAGTTTAAATTTAAATATCCACCGAGATAACAGACAGCCAAAGAAATTAATTGTCAATCAAATGCGAATAAAACGTCCAGTGGCGTGACCAAAGGACTCGCCACTAGCGTGAAGTACTTGGCATTCAAATATTTAGAATTCAAACCAATAATATTTAAAGTTTATTATGACTTTTAAGAGGAAGGTATGGCATTTTAGGGAATAAATCGTTTTCTAATGAAGAAAAAATAATTTTCTAATGAAGATTAAATGTATTTTCAATACTCCCACAAAATAAGTTACCAATGAATTGTAAGTAAAAGGTTCAGTGGAGTGCCCTAAAGTATAATGTGTTGTACCTACCAAAGAAAATTTTGTCGTAGAAAAATTTTCTTTGGAAGTACCTTCTATTTAAATATGTAGAATTTAAAGCAATAATATTTAAAGCGTACCGAAACGTTATATCGTAGAACAAAAATTATTAATAAAATTTAAGGCAGGTAAATGATACAATCGTTGGCCATGCGATAGTGATTGGCCATGATAACATAAAACTAAAGATATTAAGAATCTCAGCTGTTTATAAAATAAACCGAATTTACAGAGTCATTTTGGCAACATCGCTTAATGCACATGAAAAGTTTCGTGTTGCTAGGTTGGCAATAGAGTGAATAGAGTACTTAGAGCGAGTCGGATCCGATTTATTTGTTGACAGGTAAAATCTTACAAATTTCTTAAGGATTTTGTGCATGTTTTTGACCCATGGTGAGCTTAATCTTTATATAAATATGGTCAAATTGGCTTGAATATTAAAATAGGGTCTAAATTGATCATATTTTAGAGTCCAAATATTTATAGGTTAGAAAAACGCGCCAATTTGATATGTCATTTACTATATTAAAAAACTTGCACATGAACAATTATTGGAAAAATGTTTTTTGATGTTACTTATGTTTCCTGTAAATAGGCACTGCAAGTCACATTACTATTATTATTGTTTTTGCATATTTAAGGAGGGAACAGTCGTTGGCCGGGGGCCAATTACTATATTTGAACTTGGCCAATAACTATAGCACCACGTTTTGTTTCAGCTACAACATGCCAATGGTCTCTGTAGGTGCTTCTTACCGAAAAAAATACACAGAAGAAGACATTGCAAAGTCACTAGAGGCTATCGAAAATGGAATGACCCAAAGAGAGGCTTGAAAGCTGTACCACGTTCCCAGAGCCACGCTCCAATTCCGGTTAAGTAACAAATTCAATAATAAAATTTCTTTTGGACCTAACCCAATATTGACTTTAGCAGAAGAGGCAGTTCTAGAAAGATGGATTTTGATCTCACATACAAAAGGGTTTCCGCGCAGAATGGAAGACATTGAAGCCACGGTGAAATATTGACTCCACGCAACTTCTAGAGAAAATCCATTCAAAGATAAACATCCAGGGAGAGGATGGTATCAAGCCTTTCTAAAACGTCACCCAAACATAACACTAAGAACTTCAGAAGGAATAACGGCAGCCAGCTCAGTTGTAGCCGAAGCAGACATAAGAAACTGGTTCGCTAGTGTCGAAACCTATTTAAAGTTATTTGATGTTCTTAAAGATCCCACCAGGATATTATATAACGGCGACGAAACCTGTTTTTGGCTATGACCAAGGAACAAAAAAGTTCTTGCACCGAGAGGAGCAAAAAATGTATATGAAATTCAAGACCATCCCAAAAATAATATCACAGTGATGTTCACATTTTCTGCTTGTGGTGATGCAACTCCTCCGATGATTATTTACTCTACAAAAGATTGCCGGCCAAAATTGTTAAATTTGTACCTGAATTCTGGGGTATTGGATGCAGCGAGAATGGTTGGATGAAAAACCAACTTTTCTATGAGTATATAGGCAATGTCCTTTATCCGTACTTGAAGAAAAATAATATAATATTTCCAATAGCTTTGTTCGTTGATGGGCATAGTACACATTTAACATATGAAATAAGCGAATTGTGCACGAAGTTAGAAATCATCTTAATTGCCATATACCCAAACTCTACATGAATCATGCAGCCAGCTGATGTGGACGTATTTAAGCCTCTTAAAGAAGGATGGGAAAAAGCGGCTTTAAAGTTTCGGAGAGAGCACCCTACTGAAGTTGTAACAAAGGAAAATTTTGCGGTAATTTTGGAAACAGTGGTTGATGATGTGAAACCAGAAAGAATAAGAAATGGCTTTCGTGCCTGCGGATTTTTCCCATGGAATCCCTCTGCAATCGATTACTACAAATGCACTGGTAAGAAGGAAAAAAAGGACCAAGACAAGGGATGAAGTGAAACGAGAAATGAAATTACGTTCGAAACGTTTGAAAAAGTTGTTGGAGTGGAAAAAATGGAAAGGTTTAAAAACTTCGATGAAAATGATGCGCATAATTCCGATTTTTTAACGCTTTTTCGTCTTTATAAGGAGTTTTTGGAGGCAGATTCACCTGTGGATATGGATCAACCGGAAGATTTGGGTCCACTTGAAAATACGGATCAATCCGATGAAACATATCAATCCGAAGAAACAGATCAACCGGAAGAAATGGATCAACTCGAAGGTGCAATTCAATATGAAATGTCTGAATCGGAATTATATCTTGAAAATGAGAAATTGAACGATCAAACTAATAAAATATTTACCAAGCCGACTTCAGAAACGGCCGAAGATATACATATATTTGACATTCAAAGTATTCCTATTATAATTAAAGAAAATACGTACTTTGACAGCCAAATGTATCCCAAACTAACCCAAACAAAGCGTCACTAAGAATCCATCTTCATCGCTCAGTGATTTTGTCACTTAGCCTAAAACTCCTGAAAGGAAAGGCAAAAGGGAAGCGGAAAAACTACCCTTTGTTCTGACTTCATCAGTTAGGAAAAAAGCAATAAAGGAAAAAATAGCTAAAAAAGAGGAATTAGAGGTGAAAAAGGAGAAACGTAAGACTGACAGATTGAACAAGGAACAAATAAAAGAAATATACCAAATGAAACACTTTGTATTCCATGCAAAATTTAATCCAAAAGGACTTCTTATAAAAGCATAACAGAGCGCTTTCGGCCTAAGCCATCATCAGTGTTACTTGTCATTGGACCTGAAGAACATATCGACGAAGAGTAAACAAACAACACCAACAAACAATGGTCACATCACAATCAAAAAGTCAAAAGTCACATTTTAAAAGGCAACATAATCTTTAAAAAGGACAATGCCCAACCACGCGTTACGTGGAACGACAAAA
>JAEQML010046079.1:0-61522 GCA_016904865.1 Pissodes strobi | reverse complement strand
AATAATCCTGTTTACAGTTTTGCAGATGACAGTACCCTTGTCTCCCACTTTAGATCAGAAAAACCCTTACCAGCGACTGAGACTCATCACCGCAGACAGGAGCAGATTACAGCAATTAATCAAGACCTGGAGAAAGTTCAAACTTGGGGCGACCGAAATTTGGTCCAGTTCAATGCAGCAAAGACCCAAGCAGCAACGTTTACTAAGAGGGCCAATACAGCGGGCCCTGACATCACTAGGGCAGGATCGACCATTCCTTCATCCTCGTCAATCGGGCTGCTGGGTGTCTCGGTCAACAGCAATATGTCATGGCATGACCATGTTGCTAACAAAATCAGCCTCCCAGAAGCTTGGTGCGCTATTTCGCAACAAAAAACTCTATACACCGCAGCAGTTGCTCTTGCTGTACAAAGCGCAAATAAGACCGTGCTTAGAATATTGCTCACATATCTGGGGTGCCGCACCAAAGCATACCCTAAAGCTGTTGGATTCCATTCAGAAGAGGGCTGTGCGTCTCGTCGGCGATCCGGAGTTGACCCGGAATCTGGATAGTCTGGATCATCGCAGACATGTGGCCGAGATGTCCCTGTTTTACAGATACTTTCACGGCAGATGTTTCCAGGATTTGGCCCGCATAATCCCGCCCCTGGCAACTCCTGTCAGACAGTCCCAACAGACGGCAGGAGCGCACCAGTTCGTCGTACAACTAGAAACACCTAGAACATCGCTTTACCAGAACTCCTTTGTCTGGCGCACTGCATCACTGTGGAACTCACTTCCAGGATATCTGTTTCCCACTAATTGCAACCTACAAATATTCAAGAACCGTGTCAATCAACATCTTCGCACACACACCGCTCGTCGAGCGCCATAGGATCTCCCTTTAGTGTGTGTACCACTGCCATAAAAAAAATACTAAATATTATAAGCCAAAAAACTGCTTAAATGGACGACTCCAACTAAAGATTTAAGAGGGAAGAATTATTTAGGTCAGGTTGATCATTCAACAGTAAATCGATCCAATTTTATTAGTTTCTATTGTTTAAAAAAAATTGAGTTTTTTTACTTTTATTGTGAATGTGTAAAACATCAGTCTTCGTTAAAAAAATGTCTAGTTTATATTAAATGATTATTGAATCGGATTTTTTAATTTGGGAATGTTCTTTTATGTTCTAGAATTCTTTACTTGGAATTTCTACTTGTTTGTTCTATATTTATATTTTTGGACAAGATCCACATTTTAGTTTAAATACTCCTGCCTTAAACAATTTGGATGTTTTTGTTTTATTATTTTTAATTACAGAGACTCTAGGCTCTTGCTTTGTACACTTACAAGCAATATTTCCGATTTAACTCGCCTAAGTTTTTTAGCAATTATTTCACTAGGTTTACCACAATTAATAGGTTTTATTTTATTTCAGATAGGCTAAGCCACCGAACATTAACTATACGATAGGAAGGTTCACTCTCTGCGGCACGAGCCCGCGACACCTCAACGATGTGCCTCTTTCCCCGTACGAAAACTAGCAGGATATTGGTAGGCGACCTTTGACACGGCGTCGCCGGCGAAAGTCCGCCAATCGTTACCAAGCAATCAAGCTAAACACTACGATTCCTTTGTAGCGCTCGCTGAACATGCATGTCAAAGCTACCGCGGTTGAGTGGTTCTTCTTTTCGTATAGTTAATGTTCGGTGGCTAAGCTTATGGCTTTATTATATAGTTTTTATCTTAATAAAGAGTCAACTAGATCGAGTTTATATTCATTATTTATTGCAATTTGTTTAATTATGCTTAGTTCTTTGTGGTAACCTTTTTTTAATGAGAGGAGCATGTAGTAATCTATGTAGTAGATGATATTTTATATTTGTAATGGTGATTCGCGATATTATAAATTATTGTGTCTGTATGTGACGGTTTATGATAGATAGAGAATTTAATGTTTTTATTTATTTCTGTGAGAGTTAAACCTAGAAAATTGATAGAATTATTATTCTCTAATTCAATGGTAAATTTTATGGAGGGATGTAAGGAATTTAAATAATATACAAATCTGTGTTAAGATTAGATCTATAATGTTTATGGTATCTACTGTATTGTATTATATTATGGTATTGGTGGTATACTCAGAAATAAGTGTTGGGCATCAAATTAAATTAATTTAAAGTTTTCTGGTAATTCTATTAAAAGTTCGTAGCAATTAATAAATAATATACAATAGTTCCGAGTATACCGCCAATAAATACTATAAACATTAAAGAACTAATCTTGACCCGTAATAAAACCAAGCCAATTATAAAACAGGATATATTAGACACACTTGCAGCCTGTCTCCAAAATTACTTTGAATTTGATATTAAAATGTACACTTCAAAAGAAGGTTTAATTATGAGTAGTCGCTTAAGTCCTTTGTTGGCCGAATCTTTATGGATAATTTAGAATCGCGTATACATCAACACCCTCTTGCAAAAAAGTTTTTATTTTGGTACAGGAATGTTGATGATGTTATCGCTTCTTTTCGAGATATTTATAGACAGTTACACAGTTCTCTAAATTATATAAATGTATTGCACCCCTCCATAAAATTTACATTTGAATTAGAGAACAATAATTCTATCAATTTTCTAGATTTAACTCTAAGAAAAATAAATAAAAACAAAATTATCTATTTATTATAAACCGTCAGATACAGCCGCAATAATTCATATTATTTCACCCTTGGAAAAATAAAATAACAGCTTTCAATAACTACTTACATAGATACTACATGTTCCTCTCAATAAAGAAGATTATGATAAAGAATTAAACATAATTAAACAAATTGCAATAAATACTGAATATAAACCTATGATCTAATTGACTCTCTACTAAAAAAGAAATTATATAACAAAACCATAATCTTAGCCTATCCAAAACAAAACTATCAAAAATAAATTCTAGAACATAATAATCATTCCTATATATAAAACATCTGATTCTAATTACAGTAATCATTTAATAGAAACAATTAAGATGTTCTTTTAACGAAGACTTTGATATTTTACACATTCACAATAAAACTAAAAAAACTCAATTTATTAGAAACAACAGAAAAAAGTAAACTTAAAAAGACATTGTAATATTTAGTTTAGATTACTAATTATCTTCTGAAGGAAGTACTATGTACCGAAAGATTTGTTATGAAGATTTAGTATATCAAAATTGTGAAAATCAAAAATAAGTGTTTACCAAATGGGTTAAAGCTCCATATCAACCAATTTTTGAAATCAGAATTATATCAGCTCTGTACTATATTTTATCAATAATTTTGCTTTGTAGGGTGGCCGGTTTAAATAGTCCCACTAATGCTATCTTCGAAACCGTAAAAGCTACAAGGAAATATTTTATAGTTTTTGAAGCTCAGTAATTTGAGATTTGCGGCGTTGCGAAATTTGTTTTAATTTATGAATTATTTAGACGTTTCTTGATAAATATTAATTTCATTAATACTGTTTCAATTTTTCCGCCTATAAAAACAAGATAACCTTATTATTATTTTTAATATCGACTTGATATTTGTTTCTCATTTTATTGCGAAACTATCCATTAACTTGATAACATTGTACCATTCGAACTTTTTTCGCAATTATACATCAATAGTCCTCTTTATAATTATTATTTTAATATATTACTAACACAGATTTGATTTCTATTTCTTTAGAAACTTTTTACCAGTATTTTAAGAATGTATCACTTTCACGTATGTTGTACGATGCTTGTATTCCAACTTCAGGACCTATTTTTTAATCCACTATGTAAAGTTAAAATCATATTATAACAATAAAAGAAGGAACGAAAAACTCTCAAATTCTACAGCATCTATATATTGAAATTACTCTGGTAACATATGTTTCACCCAGTTAGGTCATCATCAGACCTTAAAAAACATTTAATTCAAATAAAATCACCAGAAAAATAAAGGTTCTTCTTACCAAATATAGGATGAGATACATACATACACGCAAACGAACTCTAACTGTATACAAACATAACATTCCAAATAGGTACAAAGAATAAAAATTAAAAATTATAATTTAATACACATGGTGACATCTGCATTAAACCCGAGTGAGCAAAATTCAGTTTACTACCTATTAAAGTACAATATTCTGATGGTGTGGAGTTCTATTGTGGGTTATATTATAACATGGCGGCGAAGATGAAATAAATGAGTTGGGTATATTAGGTTTTTATGATTGAAAATGTATAAGAATAAAAAGAAAGGAATGTATATCTTTACAAAAATAAGTCTTACGGACTCAGTGCTTTCCCTTATCGTTCAGTTCTACTTTTTAGCGTTATACACACTCTTCGACTAAATGTAAAAAAAAGTTTAGGAGAGATAACATAATATATTGTATAAGAAGGCCTTTCTCTTTTCTCACAAAGGTAAAGTTAGCGTGTGCCGCAAATCACTCTAGCGGAAAAGTGGCTTTCCAACGTTCTGTATACCTTTTTATATTTTATCTTTATCAATATACGTTTAGCGAAAAGTAAGAGATATTAAGTTCACTTTGCGGAATGTTCAACTTTTGAAATTAATAAATGTTGAACGTTTCTTACTGGTTTTCTTAGTGCTTATGCATATAAATTTTTATCCACAGCGCAACGTGGGAGATCGTCATTTTATTGATATTGTAGGAAAATTTTCAAATTAGGTAGCTTTTATCGAGGTCGTTGAAAATAGTATTTAGTTACTTTCAGGATAGAAAGATTTATTTTTATTGCATGTACCATTATTGAGATATTTTTAGGCTATATTAAATAAGTTTTCTTAATTAATTGCTAAATTGGAAATTACTAATGAAGCAAAAGGTAAACAGAATGTCGGTGAAACAAATTTTACGGCGGCACAAATTTTAAGCCTTACGATGTCGAAAAGCAGGTCAGCAGATCTGCAATAGAGAAATATAGTTTGTAGGTGGCTTTGGTGCAAGAGATACAGAAGAACATACAGTAAATCCCCTATTAGTGTTCACCCTTATAAAATTGCCACCTGCGTATTGCGACCGATTTTTACTTCCCACGAATACAAATTAAATAGTTCATTCTATTGTTTCGCAATGACGACAGTACCCTTGTCTCCCAATTAAAATCAGAAAAACCTCTACTAGCGATTGAGGCTTATCACTGCAGACAGGAGCAGATTGCAATAGTTAATCAAGCTCTGGAGAAAGTTCAACCTTTGGGCGACAGGAATTTGGTCCAATCTAATGCTACAAAAACCCAAGCAGCCACGTTCATCATCATTATGGCACGATCGAGCATCCTCGTCAATTGGACTGCTGAGTGTCTTGGTAAACAGCAATATGTCCTTGCATGATCACGTTACTAAGCTTGTTGCGCTATTTCGCAACAAAACACTATATACATCGCAGTAGCTGATCTTACTCTACAAAGCGCAAATAAGACCGTGCTTAGAATATTGCTCACATATCTAGGGTGTCGCACTGAATCATACCCTAAAGCTGCTGAATTTCATTCAGAAGAGAGCTGCGCGTCTCGTCGGCGACCCGGAGTTGACCCAGGATCTGGAACACCGCAGACATGTGGCCAAGATCTCCCTGTTTTACAGATATTTTCATGGCAAGTGTTCCCCGGGTATGGCTAGCATCATCCCCCTAAAGTCAGCGTCAATAAATAAATGGCAATAAAACTCGATAAGGTTTCATAAAACCTGATATGTACGCTGATTAAGTCTTATTTTGCACTTTTACCGGTTAATATTAGATATTTTGAGTATGGCGGGAAGAAGCAAACGTCATTTTACCGAAGAAAAAAATGATATAAACGCTGAAAGTGAAAAAAGTGGTTTCTGTACTAGGAAATTAACAGAAAAATGTAAAGGTGATAAAACTCAAATGACCATATTGTTATAAAATAAAGAAGAAATTAGGAATGTGTGTCGAGCAGGTGGCAATGATGAACAAAAAATAATGTTTCCTAAACCCGAGGGACTTGTGGACGAAATTGTGTTTAATCTGTTTTGTGAAGCTCGAAACAAACGCTTACTCATATCGGAGCCAATGATGCAAGCAAAAGCCCTCGAAGTTGCATAGAGCCATAGACGAAGAGTATTCAAAGCATCAGATCGATGGTTGGTTAAAAATATTTCGTCGTCGACACGATATTATCTTCAAGGCAATTTGTAGATGTTAATATCGCAGCTGTGAAAACTTGGAAGGAGAAGTTATTGGTCATTAAATATAAAATCTTAATGGATGTGTATAATATAAACGAGATAGATCTCTACTATCGAGCATTGCCAACAAAACCATATGTCCTGAAATACGATAAGTGTTCTCGATACTCTAAAGGCGCGCACATCGATAAGCTGCTTCTTCAATGGATATTCAATAAAACAGCGTGGATGACGGGATATGTCATGACGAGGTGGCTTCGTTTGACGCTAAGATGAAAAGGCAAAATAGAAAAGTAGATTTGTTTCTATAAAATTAAACATCGCATCCCAAAATTGAACTGGACGATGTCAAATTTATTATTCTCCCGCCAAACACCACTTCACATTGCCCAACCTTTCGACCAAGGTATTATTCAGAACTTTAAGATGCTCTACAGAAGTTATTTTCTTAATAAACTTAATATATGTGGATAGTGATTTTTCTATACAACAAATAAAAGAAAACACTCTGTCAACCAATGCCTTAATGTGGACTTTGGTGGCCAGAATTACAGAATTGCTTTTCTAAAGCCGGATTTATTTGCAATATAGATATGGAGGACTTCGGAGAAGAAGATCACATTCCGCCCGTCCAACTGTTTCTTATCTTAAACGATACATTCGTCGATTTGAAAAAAAATACGTTAATTGCTATCAGTGTGCCAATCGAGACTAAAGACTGACCCACCATTGACTGTATTGAAGAGGTACGATAAGTGGGTCCATCTACTTCCGATTTTGAAACTAAGGGTGAGAAACATGAAATTATTCTAGTGTCAAATGTTACAAACTTGTGCAAGCTTGAGAGACTTAGGAACAAGTTTTGTCAATGTGAACAATTTTGACAATGTGTCTAAGCTATCATTAAAATATGAGTCTGAATTATATGTATTTTCATAATATTAAAGTTAATGATTTTTTATTTAATTATGTAGGTATAGTGTGTATTTCTTTAAATTTCATTTGATAGTTGATGCTACAACTGTTATGTAATTAAAACTATTAATAAATAAACAATGTAAAATATTAGATTTAATATCCAAATTTATAGGGCCGAATTAATAAAAAACAACTCCTGAAGATGAAGCAGAAACATATAGTGACACATTTTTGAATAGTTGGCTAGAAAGCTCCTAAAAATAGAGAAACCATGCTCGCATTAATACAAATTAAAAGTAATTTTAAAAATTTATATTGGCGCATAATTATGGCCGAAAGAAATGCGAATGAGACATCACTGTTTGAATAATAGGAAACAGCAAAAGAAATGAGAAAAATTCAAGTCCGTATTTAAAGAAATTAAGTTAATAATGATTTAAAAAAACTAAAGTGTATATATAACGGAAACTCTGGCGACTTCATTTTGTGCACGAGAAAAACTAGGAAAATTATATATTTTATTCTGGAACAAATTAATAAATTATGAAAAATTAAAATTATTTCGCAAGCTCGTCAAATTACTGAGTTTTAAAACTAAAAATTTTCTCTAATTCAAATAACTTAGTAATGCTTATAGTTTCGGAGATAGCCTAACACGATAATCTCTTTGCGTTTTCAAAATTTGAACATTTTATGAATACGCCCGCTTATTTTTAAGTTTTCGGAGTTTCAATGAACATTTGCATGAGTTTTTGGGGTTTATATTTACTGCTAAATACATACACCATTACTCAAATATATAACAAAATATTTCTTTTAAAATACCAGGGAGTAATGAGTAATTCAAGCTTAAAAACTTGAATCTTTTAAATTCGCTAAACTTATTTTTTTGCTGCTTTTGGAAGCATGTTTCATATTTAAAACACTAATTCACTCCTTCCATTCGCAAATGTAAATATTGCTAAAACTGGAATTTTTGACATCAATAATAATAAATATACAAGCAATATTTTTAATTCAAACACTCTATCTTAACTCCCTTCAGTCCCATACGAATGATTCATAAAACGGAATAAAAATGGAAAAAGGACAAACTATAGCTATCCCCCTCTCGTTTCCCGTGAGGGAAATTTGCTCAAAAGCAATCAAATCGGGCTGTTCCCACTCCAATACGATACGTGTACTAATTTGAAACCAATATCTCAAACCTAGCGAACAATATTATACGAACACATTGGCACACGGTCGCACGTAAACCGATTGCTTTTTTTTTGCTTAAGTTTTGTTTTATAACGTTTGATATTAGGACTTTATGTAAAATCAATTCTCATTTTTTTGCGTCCGTATTGTTAATTAATGGATCCAAATTTCGATCCCTACGAAACACTGAAATTAATTAAAACTGGTCAAAGATTAAAAGCTTGATTAACTTATAAGTACTAATTACTTTGCTAATAGATTCAAGTAGATTTTATTTTCTTTTCTAGTCAATAAAGCTTTAATGCAGTTATATCACCGCCAAAGATTATTTAGGATTCATTATGCGGATTCAAGTTACTTATACTATAAGAATTATTCTTTAGAATTTAGATAATATTAAAGATCGCGTCCCAACCCTGTAATTGTATATTTTTCTACTTGATTGGTAATGTCAAATAGAACAGCCCTGAGTGTACTTTGGTTAGCAGGCAAAAAACGTAAAAAGGACATCAAAACCAGTCGTCAACTAACGTGGTGGTGGACTGGGGCGCCTGTGTCCATTGGACTTTTGTCCGAAGATAGTCAAAGATAGGAACGTACTGGCACCTGGGGGTGCAACGCAGGATGCACTAGGGTGGCATGTTGAAGTGCTGCTGCCCCGGGTAGCTCTGCTGCTGCTGCGGCGGCTGCTGCTGCAGAATATGCCAGGGGATGATGCCATAGTTCGGGGCCACCAGGAAAAAACGGCGTACCCAAATCTGTAACATAAACTTTATTTTAAATAAGCATCTGTGCAGGTTCTACAAATGTTATATAATATATTTTTTTGCATATTCTTAGTACCTATTCAGAAAATCGTTGTTTACATTATTATGTTTTTGCGGTTTGAAATTCGTTCCTAATTAAATACTAATGACACGAAGATCTCTATTTTAGATTGCCACACTACCAAAACCTTATCTCTTCGAAGAAAGTGTGTTTTTTATTGGCGCCTATAGAGTGCCGCTATACAAGCGCAATAAAGCATAAGCCACGTTAATTGAATTTTTTGTAAAATCTTTACTTTGCATATGCCACAGCCTGGACTCTGGCCGTCGTTAGATATCTATAATATTCTCTTCATGACATTTTTACTAATTAAAATGTAGAGTTTAGCATTACAAACAGAAATACAAAAAAAAGTCAACCAAAATATTGCCTTGAGACTTGCTAAGTCAGGAGCAATGCAACTGCAAAACATCTTGGTTACTACAAACGGAGAGCCAACTACTGATATTTCAGCTTATCTTTACAACCCAAATGTAAACAATTTAAATGAATTTCATTTAAAGCCGTTAGTCAGCGATCCATACCTCAGTACAAGCGAAGCCCTATTGCGTGTTAACTATGCTAATTTTGAGGCCAATTTACGTCTTAATCACCACGAAATCTATTAATGGCCGTCGATTCAGGCCAATATGTTCTATGTATTCAACGTCTGATAGCTGTATTGTCGCTTCAAGTACAAGGAATATCAAAAAGAAATGGCTCCATTTTCATACATTTAATTGATGGAATCTACTTTCAAAATATGTCCTCAACTGACCGGTAACCCACTTTAAGGTTCGGGTTTTCCCCTTATGTAGAAACCTGCTTAAATCAATTCTTTAGTCCCACTTTATGTAAATTGTTTCGTTCGATTTGATCTCTGCTTAAAATGTGTGACATACTTTATATATTCATAGTTCGAATTTTTTATTCAAGGAAGGTGTCGCTTTTTCGATTTGCTCTGAGCCTGAGGGGTACAGACATAAATAAAAAAGTTAGAGGAAAGCGGACTTAACCTTGTGCTAGTCAGCCTAACTAGACTAGTTGGTAGTCTGTGAGACTCCAAATGTTATCGGCACATATCTTCATGCTCATCGTAATTTATAGAATTAGCATATTATGTCAGAGCATATGCTATTCTATATAGTTTATTGATAATAATACAGAATTTTTCATTTCTTTAATATTACTAAATATAGAGCTGAACAAAACACATTTTAAACCTAGTATTAATAATTTTGTATAAATAAAACTCTTCATCAAAAATCAAAAACAGATTTTTAAAGAATAAACAAACAATAAGGAGTTTTTAAATTAGTTTTATCTATATTTGCTTTCGAATAGGGCCAGCACAAAATTTTCGCCTGTTTTAGGCAAACAAAATGTGTACACTTCTGGCAATAAAACCGAGATATGTTGCTTGTAATATTGAGTATGATTGAGCAGTATCATGAGATGTTATGTTTCAGTCATTCCTTGTCTTCTTTGGCGCACAGTCTGCGGTATATTATTTTGGGTTGCACGTCTCCGTAAATGTGGATCTATCCATCACCACATTCAATTTTAGAAAGAACCTCTCAATGCACCAATCAAAGAGTTTAAGAAATGTTATCGATTTCTAGGTTACTCTATGTGTATTATTTACTACTCTTAATTATAATGTGTCTTCTTGAAAATAGGTTTTTGAAATAATAGGGTGTAGACGTTCATGATAATCTTACACAATATCATCATTTAATCAATGAGTCATAACGTAAAAACAAACAGTGTTCTACAATACACCTAGATAGCTAGTAAAATCTAAAGCAACAGAAGTCAATCTTTTATTAACGAGTTTCATGCATACGCTTTTAAACCCCTAACGCTGCAAGTTTGCCTAATTTGAATGATAATGCAAACTTAGGAGTATCAGCGTTAATGTTTTTGAAACAACCTGTGTAATTCGTATCAATCTGGAAATGTACATAAAATACCTGATGAAACTAGAAATCTTCTGCGCTGCTAATTATGTACAGGGTGTCCGGTTATAAATGTAACCCCCCTTTAACTTTTTTATTTGCCCTCGTATAAAAAAATGTTAAATACAAAAGTTGTAAGGATTTTAATACAGTTTTCTGCGGTGTTACTAGAAAAACAATTAAAGATCGAGATTCTAATGTACAGATTAAATTAATGTTTTTTTTAATGGGACACCCTGTATATTCTTCTGTATATCGATAGAGCTCTCTAAGGCGAGTTCAGTAATATAAGGTTTTTTGGGTCTACCTATAATAGTTACCACGTAAATTGCAAGAATGTCGGGTATCTGATTATTACTGAACCCCTCTCCTAAATTATTTATTTGATGAGCTAGAAAAAAATTCTTCTTTTAGAAGCTTTTCTGATGTTCAATTGCTTTTCTAGTACCACCGCAGAAAACTTTCTGAAGGAACCTACAACTTTTGTATACAACATTTCTTTCTAGCTCACCAAATAAAGAATTTAGGAGAGGGGTTCAGTAATAATCAGATACTCCACATTCTTGCAATTTACGTTATAACTATTATAGCTAGACCCAACAAACCTTATACTACTGAACTCGTCTTAAAGAGCTCTACCGATATCCGGAAGAATATACAGGGTATCCCATTTAAAAGAACATTAATTTAAATTGCACAGTAGAATTTCGATGTTCAATGTTTTTCTAGTAACACCGCAGAAAACTATATGAAGATCCTTACAACTTTTGTACTTAACATTTTTTATACGAGGGTAAATAAAAAAGTTAAAGGGGGGTTACATTTATAACCGGACACCCTGTACAATATACGGGGTGTTTCAGAAAACATGCACCAAGGCTCGGCCGGAGATTCATCATCCAAAATTAAGAAAAAAAGTTGAGTTGTTTTCAAGATACAGGATGAAACATTTAAAAAAAAATCGGCTTTTTTAAAATATCTTAAATATCCCTTGTTCGATTTTGTTGAAATTTGGCAGCGTTATTTACAGTGATAAGGGGCTAATTTTCATTAACTAGATTAAAATTATCAAGTCCAGTGGCGTCCCCGAAGGCACCTTGTCGAATATTTTTGTCGAAAAAAATGTACGCCACTGATTTTTTTTGCAATTTTTATATTTTTTTATGATTAAGCCACTAAAAATAATATTTTTTGTCTCTTGAGTTGTTTTCATATCTTACCTCGTTTTCGAAAGAAAAAATATAAAGCATATTATTGCATGTCCCTGGACAACAAAAACATGCACCAACCAACGCTCGGCGAGAGATAGGCCATCCAAAAATACTAGAAAAAGTTCTAATAAGCATTGGTTCACAAAAGCTTATTTTTTGAAATACAAGGGTATTGAGAAAAATCCTAAAAATCTAAAACGTTTTAGATTGGTTGAAACTTTGGTAAAATTATGTGATGGATAGATAGTAATTTTTCACTAAACTAAAATACATCTTTTCCAACAGAAGCGTACATTTGGGTATACCTATTAATGCAATTGTAAAAAAAATTGTGACCCGTAACTAAACACCGGGTCACACATCTGTTTACAATTATATTAATAGGTATACCCAAATGTAAGCTTCTGTTGGAAAAAAATGTATGTTAGTTTGGTGAAAATTTACCATCTATGCATCACATAATTTTACCAATCTTTCAACCAAATATCTCTAAATCGTTTTAGTTTAGCGTTGGTGAACCAATGTTTATTAGAACTTTTTCTAGTATTTTTGTATGGCCAATCTCTCGACGAGCGTTGGTGCCTGTTTTTGTTGATCAGGGATATGCAATAATATGCTTTTTACTTTTTCTTTCGAAAACGAGGTAAGATATGAAAAGAACTCAAGAGACAAAAAAAATTATTTTTAGTGGCTTAACCATAAAAAATATAAACATTGCAAAAAAGTCAGTGGCATAATTTTTTTCGACAAAAATATTCGACCAGGTCCCTTCGGGGACGCCACTGGACTTGATAATTTTAATCTAGTTATAGAAAAATTAGCCCCTTATCACTGTAAATAACGCTGCCAAATTTCAACAAAATCGGACAAAGGATATTTAAGATATTTTAAAAAAGCCGATTTTTTTTAAATGTTGAAAACTAAGCATTTCCGGACCTACGTTTATATCAACTTTTTTTCTTATTTTTGGATGATGAATCTCCGGCCGAGCGTTGGCGCATGTTTTTTGAAACACCCTCTCCTCCAATCCAATATATGTCGCCTAAGTGGTGGTTTATTTCATTTTGGCAAAATATATAT
Source organism: Pissodes strobi (assembly GCA_016904865.1). NCBI lineage: Eukaryota > Metazoa > Arthropoda > Insecta > Coleoptera > Curculionidae > Pissodes > Pissodes strobi. Next base: position 48,169 of record JAEQML010046079.1, on the reverse strand, counting down.
CAAATTCGAACACCATATTATCCAAAACATTGTCAAATTGGAGCGTGCTTAATGCAATGATAGCTTATTAAGACACGAGTATGAGAATAATTGTGACCCGAGCCGTAAGCGATTGCAGTAATGAATGTGAGTGCTTGAATAGCCACTAATTGTAAATCGTAACTGTGCTAAATTTTAAATATCATGACTATGGCAATCTTTGATATTAACCGAATATTGCTGTGATTTTGCATTTTTATTGGTTTATAGCTTAATGAAAAATGTGTAACTTAATGAATCTGACGAAAGTACAGGTAGTAAATGTCTAATAAATCAATTACAATATAGAAGAGGAAAAAAATAACTTCATACAATGAATTATTTAGCTTCAATGTAAAATGAAATACTTCTAATATGCAGAGCGTAGTTGATGATGATGTTCAGCAAAATATTCCTATTTTTTATATTAAATGGATTTTTGACGTGACCGTATTATTTTTTTAACATTTCAAACTACATTTATAATAACAAATAATTCCCTTTGGTTTTCCGAGTACAAACGTATCTGATATTAGTGGTTACGTATCGTTTAAAATTGCAATTAAAAAAATATGACAGAAGACGAAAAACTTAAATTTATTAAATTTTAAATTATTATTAAGATTTAAAATTATCGTATTTTACGATTTTCAAAAAATTGTTTAATTTCAAAATTATTTATATTGTTTGTAATTATATATATTTTAGCCCACTTCTCATTGGTGTTACACTGTAATAACCCAAAAATTAAATGAATTAAGGGACTTAAATAAACCCTATGTATGACATGTATTACGTATTTATCAAAATAGTATTCCATTTATAAAAATTTGCTTCATCATTAAATCAGGTGCCCAGATAAACCCACACCAGATGCGAAACCTTCCGCCTAACGCATGAAACAAGAATTCATTTAAAGCTCCGCCTCCTTGGGATGGCCAGCCATCCCAAGAAATAGTCAGGGCAAGCTCTAGTGTGATTCTAAACGCGAGCCACGCGAGTCTTTTGGTTTAGTCCGAGAGCGTTACGAAAAATAATTAATCTTTATTTTATTTTTGTTAAAAATGCCTGATTATAAGGGCTTTATTTGAATTGTTCTAATAGAAGCGGTGGCGAAAAATCATTATTTAAATTATCCCGCGACCCTGAAAGGTATGTATAAATGTTGTTTAATGCACATTCAAGCACACTTATTTCCAAAATTATTGCATATTCTAAAATCGAATGAGCACGAAATTCAATTAAATCTGAAAACTGGCAGACACAATGTTATAGTTAAATCTTTTTTAAATCCAACTAATGTTATACAGTGTCCGCCAGAATATTGGCCACATATGGATTTTTTTTTTTATTATTATGATATCGGAACTATTGTTTTAACCAATCAATTCTGCATGTCTGGCCATCTAAAAATGCATTTTAACATTGAAAATGTTTCTCTTTGCCTAGTATAGGGCCTCAAATCGTGAAAAAGTGCATGCTACATTTGCCACATTCATGACGTCGTACGCGTGAGAGATCGTGTTAGTTTGTTTATTTTAACCTACATTTGATTATAACGTATCGGAATCAGTTCGAATGGCTAAAATAAATTGGAACTAACTGAAACTAACCGAAAGTTTCTTGAACGAATAACCAAAACTAACCAAAAGCAACAAAACGGGCTAGAACGTATCGGAACAGGTTACAAAAATTAAGTAAGTTAAAACTAATCAAAACGAACCGAATTTTGGCGACTAACCAAAACTAACCGAAAACATTAAATTTGATTATAACGTGTCGGAACCGGTTCAAATTACTGAAATAAATTGGAACTAACTGAAACTAACCGAAATTTGATTGGGCCACTAACCAAAACTAACCATAAGCGCCAAAACGGGCTGAAACCTATCGTAACAGGTTACAAAAATTAAAGTAAGTTAAAATTAACCGAAACGAACCGAATTTTGGCGACTAACGAAAACAAACCACAATCATTAAATTTGATTATAACGTATCGAAACCGGTTCAAGTGACTAAAATAATGTGGAACTAACTGAAAGTAACCGAAAGTTTATTGAATGACTAACCAAAACTAACCAAAGGTAACTAAAAGCACCAAATCGGGGTAAAACTTATCAGAACAGATAACAAATGTTAAGTTAAAACTAACCTAAATTAACCGAATTTTTGTGACTAACCAAAACTAATCAAATACATTAAAATTGCTTATAACGTACCGGAACCGGTTCAAATGACTAAAATAAATTAAAACTAACTGAACTTTACCGAAAGTTGATTGAACGATTAACTAACCAAATGTAACCAAAAGCACCAAAACAGGCTAATACGCATCGAAATAGATTAAAAATATTAAAGTAAGTTCAAACTAATCCAAATTAACCGAATTTTGGTGACTAACCAAAAACATTAAAAATGCTTATAACTTCTCGGTACTGGTTGAAATGACTAAAATAAATAGGAACTAACTGAATTTTACCTAAAGTTGATTGAACGACTAACCAAAAGTAAGTAAAAGCATCAAATCGGGCTAAAACGTATCGAAATAGATTAAAAATATTAAAACTAACCCAAATTAACCGAATTTTGGCGACTAACTAAAATTAACCAAAAACGTTTAAATTGGTTATAACGCATCGGAACCTGTTCAATTGACTAAAATTAATTGGAACTGGCTGAAAGTAACCGAATGTTGATTGAATGACTAACCAAAAGTAACTAAAAGCACCAACACGGGCTAAAACGTATCGAAATAGATTAAAACTATGGAAGTAAGTTAAAACTAATACAGATTACCCGAATTTTTGGTGACTAACCAAAAACCCTCAAATTGGGTATAACGTATCGGAACTGGTTCAAATGACTGAAAAAAATAAAAACTAACTGAAAATTGGCCATTCTGGTGCTTTTGGTTATTTTGGGTTAGTTTGGTTAGTCATTTAACCAACTTTCGGTTAATTTCAGTTAGTTTTAATTTATTTTAGTCATTTGAACCGGCTCCTATACGCTATTACGAATTTTAATTTTGTGGTTAGTTTTGGTTAGTTATACAGTCAACCAATTTATTGTCGTCATTTAAACAGGTTGCGATACGTTATAACCAGTTTAAATGTTTTTTGGTCAATTTAAGTTTGTCGCCAGACTTCGCTTAAATTCAACTTACTTTAATATTTTGATCTGTGCCGATACGTTTTAGCCCTTTTTGGTGCTTTTGGATACTTTTGGTTAGTTTTGGTTAGTCGTTCAATCAATATTCGGTTGATTTCAGGTAGTTTTAAATTATTTTAGTTATTTGAACCAGTTCCGATACGTTATAACCAATTTTAATGTTTTTGGTTAGTTTAGGTTAGTCGCCAATATTCGGTTAATTTGGGTTAGTTTTAACTTACTTTAATATTTTGAATCTGTTCTGATACATTTTAGCCCGTTTTTGTGCTTATATTTGCTTTTGATTAGTTTTGGTTAGTTATTCAATCAATTTTTGGTTACTTTTAGCTAGTTCCAATTTATATTAGTCGTTTGAATCGGTTCCGATATGTTTTAATCCAAATTAATGTTTTTGGTTAGTCTTTAAAATTTGGCTCGTTTTGGTTAGTTTTAACTTATTTTAATGTTTGTAACCCGTTCCGATACGTTTTAGCCCGTTTTTGGTGCTTTTGGTTACTTTTGGCTAGTTTTGGTTAGTCGTTCAATCAACTTTCGGTTAGTGTCAGTTAGTTCCAATTTATTTTAGTCATTTGAACCGATTCCGATACCTTATGATCAAATTTAAGTTTAAATAAACAAACTAACACGATCTCTCACGCGTATGACGTCATGTGGCAAATGTAGCATGTACTTTTTCACTATTTCAGGCCCTATATTAGGATAACAGAAATATTTTCAATGTTAAAACAATCTGAAATCGGCATACATTAAAGCGTATTATGGGAATTTCTGTAAAAAAGTCAGAGCAGCCATAATAACACGGGATTTTCATGACCGCCTGTTGGGAAAAAAGAAAGTGAATGGCTATTGCAAATTTTTATTATTCCTGAACCAGTCCACCAACAAAACACGTTTTAATTTAATTGGTGCAGACCAACTATTTTAATTTTGAAGAATATTTCTATAATCATACCCAGATTATTTGGTGCAGGCCGCGTATAACTGCCACGTCAAGGCTAATGTTGGCTGGCGAGGAATTTGCCGATCTTTTGCATCTGGTGTGGGTTTATCTGGGTCAGGTGCATAAGTTTTGGGGGTATTAAAATTGAGGCGTACATTAAAATTAAAAGAAACATAATTATAACGCTGAACTATTGCAGAACTTATTTATGTTCAATTATCGATCCATAGCGAACTTCCTCCGAAGAAAATTTATTTTACGGCATTTTTAAATTCAACTTATGCAAAATGGCTGAACAAAACCGAAATCATATAGATATTTGAAATTAGTATTTTCAAATTTTCGATTAAAAAAATGAAGTAATACCTATACCTGCCTTCTAGTAACTTATTTATATAGTTTTGCCGAGGCTGTACATATTTCATTTGCCACTTTTTTGAAGTTTCTTTTAATAACATCAGCACAGTGGCGGCTCGTGGATCTATCTTTAGGGAGGTTATAAAGGACGCCTTTACCAGTTTATACTTATCTATCATTTAGAAAATAATTTATAATTTTGAGCGAATTTTGAGTTTCATTTTTAGTAATACCTACTTGATTATATTTTTGAAACTGCTTAAGCATTACTTAATTAAGACGCAATAGGTATTCACTCTACCTAAAATTGAAAGCTCACTAAACTATTTTACGTTTTGGTGAATTTCCATCCTTTTTCTTTGCCTAGCAAGTGTTTCAAATCAGAAATTCCTACATTTTCCCAGTTTTCTTCGCCCCCAAACAGTAAACATACAAAACACAAAAGTGCGTTTTTCTCTGCACAACCACACAACCAAGAAGTTTCATAATCAGTTTTACTTGTGATACTCTGCCTACTTCTACACTGGGTTTGCACTTGCACCATATCCAATAGCATCGGCCTCCAATATTTTAAAATCATCCTTCTCCTCTAAAGTTAAGTTACCTAGAGCAAGTTTTTAAGATCACGTTCTCACACCAAAACTAAGCTAATCCGAATTAACGCTCTCATGTTTATTCACACGAAAACTGCAATTAGCTGATCTTTAATCCTACACTGCGTGGGAAGAATTCGCGAATAGCCAATCAAAACAAAAAGGTTGTAGGTAGGTGGAGCGCACAACAAAGCGTGCGGGCGACATCGGTCACAAGCGACCACAGTGTCTCGGCTGTGACATCTCTGTTGAGGAAAAAATGTGATTTCTGTTTCAGTAAGTTTGTTGCCTTCTTTAACAGTTCTTTCCTAGAATACCATAACCAAACCTGGCAAAGTGAACAGAGTACGCTGGTTCACTCCTGAAGCCAAAGAGATGAGAGATGAGCTTCCTACGTTGGCTGATATACTGCCGGAGTCGAGCTGTCTGCTGCTGCGATGTGAGTGCTAAAAAGGCAGCAACACACCATATAAGGAACGCAGACAATATCAGTACGGCGCCGGCGCCTGCGCGGCGGCTTGGGAAATCATAAATGGCCAGAGAAGAGATGTGGGTCCTCGGGTGGGGACTGAGCGACTTATTTCATACCGCCCTCAATCAAATCTCTCTTTCCATACGTACCTACAACAAGTCCACAAAGATCCTCGGCTGCGATCGATGAGCTGAAGAGAAAACATAGTATATATACAACCAGAATACAATCCTAATTAGATCTCTTAAGAATGTTCTCATTGGTCCCTTTTGAAAAATCTTCTAATTGCAAACTCTGTCTACCCACATGCGTTCAAGAGAAATAAGCAGAACTGTCCCAGTATATAAGAGTGGCAATCAAAGTGTACCTGATAACTACAGACCAATATCCATAATACCTGTCCTATCTAAGATCTTTGAGTTTCTGCTTAGTGCCCAGTTGTCCGAGTACTTTAATTCGAATAGCTTGCTCGCTGAGGAACAGTTTGGATATCGGAAGAATAAATCAAAAACTATTGCCTTGCACAGGTTGTGTGAAGGCATAGTCGGGGGCCTTGAGAGGGGGACTATGTAGGTGCTACATTCTGTGACCTCTCCAGGGCCTACGGCTGTGAACATGATGACAAATTACTTACTAAGCTAGAATATTACGGTGTTTTACCAGCGAGCTGTCAGTTGATTCGGAGTTATCTTTCCGGTAGGCAGCAAGTAACGTCCATAAATGAGAGGTCATCAGTGGAGCAGGTTGTGAGGCACGGTGTACCCCAGGGGTCCATTTTGGGCCCTTTACTATTTCTTGTATGTCAATGATGTGGCCTAGGCCCTGCTCATTGGGCAAGGTTATCTTGTACGTGGATGACATCAACTCAATCACAACCAGAATAAAACAAAGAATATCGATTTTACTCTGAACTCTCTGGAGCCCAAAGTAACATTCGAAAATCACAGAACTATTATATCAAATAAAATCTTCTCTAGAATGTTAATATTGCGAAACCTAACAAGAACGGTTGGGATGGAGACCTGTCTGGTGGCTTAACATACGCTGGGGCACTCACCCTGTGTGTATGGGCTGCTTGTCAGAGGGCATTCTGCCCACGCTGCGAGAGCCTTTGCGTTGTAGAGGCGGGCAGTTCCGTATACTTACCCTTCCTTCCCACTTTATCTACGAATCATTAATATATGTTCGCAACAACCTGGACAGATTTGTTGCAGCCGGGGAATTGCATCAACATGATACAAGAGCACGTGATGATTTGCGGGTGAGTTCCTCAGGCTTAACAGGTCTTGAAACGCGACTCTGCACTTAGCACCGACTTTTTTTTAACAGATTGCAAAGTTAACTTTCCGATATGGACTTCAGTATCGCGTGTTGGAAAAATTGATACATTTTCCAATAGGTACCTATAACAGTCATAGAGATTTGTAATTAAGGTGAAATAAAACTACATTTAGAAAAATCCCAGAGTTCACTCCCAAGAGTCCCCTGCATCAGCAAGGTATGTAGTATTTTGCTTAGATTTTCTTGATATTACTTTGCCCTCATCATTATTGGTTAATTACGACACTACAACATATAATTATTTAAGACCAAATAACCCAAAATAAAGACCGATGATTAACCACCTATTATATGCAATATGTCAGGAATTCGAATCTCTATATGGGATCTCGCTTATAATTAGAGATAAAGAAATTGTTAAATATGACGAATTTTAGGCAATTATGTTAGTAGCTTATCGGCGCTTATGGGGCGGTTCTGTTTTTTTTTTAGTTTTTGAGGTATACAAAAAATTTAACCATTGCATTTTCTTAGATGGGCTATAACTGTTTTATTTCTTAATGTTTTTTAACCCTTTTTTCTCTCTAAACGACAGTGTTCTTAAATTTTGTATATGACGATTTGTCATGGAGAACCCATCATTAAATTATTATTTTTTTAAATACAGAGCAGGATTTTCTATTACACTCTTTAAAAGCTTTTGCTATTGTAGAAACAATGACGTATCGCACTTGTAAGGAAATCGGTTAATACAAGGTTATTCCATAAGAACTAATGGGAAAGAGAACGAAAATATATACACTGATAATCATCTTGTACCGCACTGGTTCTTATGGCAAAATATTTTACTAACCGTTTTTAACAAGTGTGATACATCTTGCTTTTAGGGAGCAAAACTTTTAAAAAGTGCCTATTAAAAAAAATAACCTAATGATGAGTTCCCGAAAACGAAACGGCGCCGGCGTATGCAAACGCTGTCTTGTATAGAGGAAAAGTAGGTTTAAAAATGCTAACAAATTCAAAAAATATTGAGAAATACAAGCGCCAATAAACTCCTAGTTCTTTTGTCATTTCACCATTTCTCTAATCATAAGCGAGATTCTCATATAAAGACTCGAATCCCGAACACACTGTATATGAAAACCTAAAAAAAAAATACTTTTAAGAATTCGAATATATACAGAATAGAGGCCAAAATTTAATTAATAGCCAGTTACCTTCATGTTTGCTGCAATAATACTGGTCTACATCATCACACCTGTACCTACTTTATATAAAAAAAATTACATTGACCAAGTGATGAGAATTCCGAAATAGAATAGGTGATAATGATGTTAGTTTAATGGAGTTCTGTAGTAATTATCTATTAAACATTATTGAGTTTCCGAACCCAACCCAATTGCCTGTTGGCAAATATTCTAGCAGAGTGTTATAATTTGCCTACCTAGCAGATGTGTCTGCAATAAGATAATATATTAGTAATAGTTAGCGGTCATCATAGTGGAGGTGTATCTGCTGGAATGGATCAAAAAATCTCAGAGAGGAAGAGGGAAAATTATCAAGATTTTTTTTTAAACAAATATAAATATTATTTCACCAGATTCATATTAAAGTCCATTACATGACATAATTCAAGTATTGAAAACTGACGAGGTTTTGGCTTATGCCAAAATGTGTTGACTTATTTCGTCAGGTTTCTTTGAAGTTAAAAAATATGCCTAAAGAAAATCTGGAAGGCCATTTCACAAGACAATTTGACCTGATCAAGGGAATATTCTATATCCTGTTGAGTGATTTACTGTAACTCTGGTGTAGTCCAACTCAAATTTCTAATACGTGTTTACCATTTTTTTTAATGTTTCTTGATATATAACGAGTTGTGTGTCGTATTATAATAAGTTAAGATGACACTTTTATTGTAGTCAACGGTATTCTGTAGTCAATTCACATTTTAGATTAGTGGTCTGTTAAGAGTGATACGCCAGGGTTTCCTTAATATTTACAGAAGTGTGAAACAATATCATAGAATTTTAATATATTAAGTGTTCAAATATCAATCCTCATTTATGAGTTTGGGTTCACCACTGAACTAATAATAAAACTGAGCTTGAACTGAAAACAGCTTTTTTGAAATGACTTTGTGCAAAAAAGTTAACTCACTTTCTACCAATGCAGGAGATACGAAGTAAATTGGGAAATAACAAAATTTTGACAGATTCGAAAACTCATTAAATCAACTGTTGTCTCATTTCGCAGTAGATTGCTGATTTTTATTGACACAGAATTATTGCAATCGACGCGCGTTTGGTTAATTAGCATCATCAGGAAATGACTAAAAGTTTTAACCATCTCCTGATGATGCATGGTTAGTGAAATGCGCGTCGAGTGCAATAATTATGTTCCGGTATTGTGGATAAAACTCCGTTTTAGTGCATTTTGTCGAAGGTGCCAAACTAATTAGCGAATTCAAAAACGAAGGTCAAAAAGATAGCTTTGTCTTCTTTTTCTTCTTGTTGTGCCCTGTCAGGTCCCCTTGACGTTGGTAATCACGATGGCGAGCTGATCCCTGTCTTCAGCCACTCTAAACAATTGTTCGACGCTATGTATGCTGTCCATTCCCGGATGTTCTTTAACCAGGAGATTTGTTTTCTTCCTATGCCCCTGGGGCCCTGTGCTGTAATCCGTGCTACATCATCGAGTTGCTCGGTGATGTAGCATCCAAGGTATTTAAAATTGGATACACTCTCAACGTTCTGTCCATTTATCTGTAGTAACGTGTTGAGGTGTGGCTGACGGCTAAAAACCATAAATTTTGTCTTAGCAACATTTATATTTAGTCCCATTTCCTGTCCCACTGCACTAACAGAATTTATGAGATTTTGGAGACCCTGAAGATCATCACATAAAATAGCCGTATCGTCAGCATAGCGAATGGTGTTAATCAGCTCATCGTTGATTTTGACTCCGAATTCATATAAAGCTTCTTTAAAGACTTTGTCAGAATATAGGTTAAACAACAGTGGAGACAAGACACATTCTTGTCGAACGCCTCGGTAGATTTGACGTTCATCTGCAAATCTTCCATTGACTCGCAGTCGCCTTCTGTCGCCAGTACAGGTTCTTAATTATACGTAAATCTTTTCCATCAACACCAGTATATCTCAATATATTTATAAGATTTTCGTGTTCCACTCTGTCGAAGGCCTTTTCATAATCAATAAAACAAACAAAGAAATCCTTACGTTGGTCTCGACATTTTTGGAGCAGAATATTCAGACATTGCTTCTCTGAAGGGCATTTCTAAAGCCGAACTGCGTCTCGTCTACATCATTTTCGCATTTGTTTCTTATTCGAGCGTATATAATGTTGAGGAACACCTTTAGTGTGTGGCTCATCAGGCTTATTAGTTTGTGATCGTTGCATCTCCTGGCTTGTTGTTTTTTTGTGAATTGTTATAAATACAGATTTCAGCCATTCTTCTGGTATTTCTCCCGTGTTGTATATATCAATAAAAAGTTTGACTAAGATATCAATGTTTTTCCCGTTGATAATTTGAAGGAGTTCTACTGCAATGTCATCAGGTCCCGTTGCTTTTTTTGTTTTTGCAGATTTTATATTAAATAGAACTTCAGATTTTAAGATTTCAGGTCCTTCGTTGTCGTCTATAACAGTCATCGTGGGCGGTCTATTTATATTAAATATTAATGTTAACAGTAGCAAATAAAATCATTATTTTTGTTATAGGAAACGCTCATGAAAGAGACTAACGATGGACAACTGACAACTCAATTCAATTTTAAGGATACGTGATTCTAGCGGTATTTTTCTTTTTAACGTAATGGCCTTAAATGGATATCAGTTAGTCAATAACTGACATTCATACCATCTGAGAAAATAAGAACCCGCAAATATTTTCTTTGATTCCGCAAACGGCTTCTATTTGTTGTCGGATTCGTTTAGGAAAACTGACTAATAGGTAATCAAATTTAATTCAGAACTAATTTGTCTGTATTTAGAAGGAATAAATTAAGGCACGCTACTGAAGGAGGTTGGCACTGATATGAGATTATGGCATGATGGCACATTTGAGATTATTAGGATTTACGTTACGGGTCACTGATCACAGTGATTATCGCCAAATCGACAGGAGCGTCATGAGCAATTTGTTAGTGTAGATACAGGGATTTTGAGGCACTCGATAGCAAATAGCAGTGAGTAAACACAGTAATTCATACAATCCGTTCATGAAGTGAAAATATAATTATAGCTAAAACGGATAGATTTTTTCACTATATTATTCGGTCGGATAAACTTTACCGTAACTAATTGGGGTAGAATTAGCTATTTTATATTAGCCAATATTTAGCAGGTTTAAAATAATTTATCAAACGTAGGAGGATTAGCCATAGCAAAGCCTACTATATTAATCAAAAGACCGAATATATGATTTTTACCGATTTCAATTCAAATTTAAATATCTATGTAGATATGTAATTAGTAATTCATCGAAATTTAGTCAAAAGAGTTTGAAGAATGTGACAAGGATGTCAAGGAATGCAAAATTAGTTATTTTATCACCGTATTTTTCTCTCTTGTTTAATACCGTACAACATTTCAATTAACCGCCCCAGAGGAGGAATCTGAGGTTAGAAAAACAACGGAGATTTTCCCTGATTTTTCCTGGAAGTCGTTAAATTCCCTGACATTTCATGACGTAACGCACGTTATCTGACCCAAACTAAATCTAACTAACTCTAAAAAATCGCATTTAACCCAATAACATTTTGAAAGCAGTATGACTTATAGTTTTCAACAGTCTGGATAGGAAAATTTGTAGTTAAAAATCATTCAATTAATTTATTAAAGGAGCTAAAAGCAGATTTTGAAGAATAAATACCAATAGCTAAGCGAACAGATCATATCATAAAGCGAAGTTTTTATACCTACATTACTAGAACCAGTGAACCTGTTTAATTTAGAGGTTTTAAGAATTCAATTTAGTAAAAATCCATAACGTATATATAGACTACATATATTTCTTTAAAAAAGAGGAGATCGTAATACTGTTTATGCATGGGCGGTAAGTAGCTTTACTGAATGATGGAAACATACTAGATTATAATAATAGATTTGGACCATTCGAATTTTCGAGGCAATTGGAAAATACGTATATTTTAGAGACAATTTGACTTATTCATATCACCATTTATTTAATAATTGCATCAAGAATGAATACCGTCACCGTATCGTCATAACATTATCATGAGGAGGTTATACGAAGTGTGAAATGAAATCCTTGCAAACATATGAAAATTTGCTTCTATCGAGAAAGCAAGAAAATAAAAATTGATTTCAAAACTTTATATCAAAGTAATCAATAGACAAATTTTAAAAAACTAATTTATACGAATTTTAATGCCTGGAATATTTTTAGAAATATTAAAAATTTTTCTTAAATTGTAATTTTTTTTAGAATACTATAATTAATTCGTATCATATTATCATAAATACTCCCCTCGCGTATAGGCTAAAAAAGGGAGAGAAATAACACTTGTTAGAAAGCCCCCATTTATAATATGGGCTTTCTATAGGGCGCGACCAATCGGGACAAAAACTTCGTAACGGTGCGTCGGATCGCTCTGAAACTTATACCTATCGATTTGTAATCGAAAAAAAAAATTTTGATTTTTTGTCTGTATGTGTGTGTGTGTGTATGTGTGTATGTATGTGATGGGATCGACTACAGGTCGCAATTTTGAAGGTAGCGACTTGAAATATGGCATAGAGGTAGAGGTCCACAAACCCTCGGACCCTATTGATTTTGGTTACGATCGGTTAATATACAGGGTGTGAAAACAGGACAAGTTACCGTTTTTTGGCATTTTTGCCCGTGTAACAAGGACCAACTTTTCTTTTTTTTTATGTCAAATGAAAGTATTCGGTAAGATACGTATTTTTGTTCCTTTGCTCTTTTGCTCTAATTGTTATATAGGGTGTGAAAACAGGACAATTTACCGTTTTTGGCATTTACAGGTCGCAATTTTGAAGACAGCAACTTGAAATTTGGCATAGAGGTAGAGGTCCACAAACCCTCGGAACCTATTGATTTTGGTTACGATCGGTTAATATACAGGGTGTGAAAATAGGACAAGTCACCGTTTTTTGCTATATTTGTCCGTGTAAACAAGGATAATATTCTTTTTTTTTATGTCAAATGAAAGTATTCGGTAAGACACGTATTTTTGTTTCTTTGCTCTTTTGCTCTAATTGTTATACAGGGTGTGAAAACAGGACAAGTTACCGTTTTTTGGCATTTAAGGTCGCAATTTTGAAGATAGCGACTTGAAATCCGGCATAGAGGTAGAGGTCCACAAACCCTCGAGGCCTATTAATTTTGGTTACGATCGATTAATATACAGGGTGTGAAAACAGGACAAGTTTCCGTTTTTTTGGCATTTTTGGCATTAAACAAGGATCAACTTTTCACTTTTTTTCAAATGAAAGTATTCGATAAAACACGTATTTTTGTTTCTTTGCTCTTTTGCTCTAATTATTATACAGGGTGTGAAAACAGGAAAAGTTACGGTTTTTTGGCATTTACAGGTCACAATTTTGAAGATAGCGACTTGAAATTTGGCATAGAGGTAGAGGTCCATAAACCCTCGAAGCCTGTCGATTTTGGTTACGAGCGGTTAATATACAGGGTGTGAAAACAGGACAAGTTACAGTTTTTTGGCATTTAAAGGTCGCAATTTTGAAGATAGCGACCTGAAATTTGGCATAGAGGTAGAGGTCCACAAACCCTCGGAACCCATTGATTTTGGTTACATTCGGTTAATATACAGGGTGTGAAAACAGGACAAATTACGGTTTTTGGCATTTTTGGCATTAAACAAGGACCAACATTTCTTTTTTTAATGTCAAATGAAAGTTTTCGGTAAAACACGTATTTTTGTTTTGGTCAAATTAAAAAAAAAATAACAATTGACGTTGACTTGTCGGTTACCATGGCAACCAATTAATAATATGTATATCACTAATAAAAGATATAGGTTGTACTTAGGATTGTTTATGAAGCCTAATTTGATACTAAAAAATTGATTGCTATAGTAACCAAAAAGAGTAAAAAATCGTCATAATTCGTCAATCGTACGACTTAGAGATTTGATATTTGGTATTTAGGTAAAGATTTAAAAAAAATTAACAATTGACGTTGACAAGTCGGTTACCATGGCAACCAATTAGAAAACTATAACGGTAAAATTGGACTAGCGATTGGTAACTCTAATTATAAGGGCTTTCTAATTATAGGCCACGATCCGGATACGAGCGTGGCAATAAAAATGTGTGACCGAAGGTCACACAAACGAGGCCCGAAGGGCCTCGCGCGTGCCTCAGGCACGAGTGGCCACGCCACTTGTTAGAAAGCCCCCATTTATAATATGGGCTTTCTATAGGGCGAGACCAATCGGGATAAAAACTTCGTAACGGTACGTCGGATCGCTCTGAAACTTATACCTATCGACTTGTAATCGAAAAAAAAAATTTTGATTTTTTGTCTGTATGTGTGTATGTGTGTATGTATGTGTGTGTGTGTATGTATGTGTGTGTGTGATGGGATCGATTACAGGTCGCAATTTTGAAGATAGCGACTTGAAATTTGGCATAGAGGTAGAGGTCCACGAACCCTCGGAACCTATTGATTTTGGTTACGATCGGTTAATATACAGGGTGTGAAAACGGGACAAGTTACCGTTTTTTGGCGTTTTTGGCATTTTTGTCCGTGTAAACAAGGACCAACTTTTCTATTTTTTATGCCAAATGAAAGTATTCGGTAAGACACGTATTTCTATTCCTTTGCTCTTTTGCTCTAAGTGTTATACAGGGTGTGAAAACAGGACAAGTTACCGTTTTTTGGCATTTACAGGTCGCAATTTTGAAGATAGCGACCTGAAATTTGGCATTGAGGTAGAGGTCCACAAACCTTCGGAACCTATTGATTTTGGTTACGATCGGTTAATATACAGGGTGTGAAAACAGGACAAGTTACCGTTCTTTGGCATTTACAGGTCGCAATTTTGAAGATAGCCACTTGAAATTTGGCATAGAGGTAGAGGTCTAAAAACCCTCGAAGCCTATTAATTTTGGCTACGACCGGTTAATATACAGGGTGTGAAAATAGGAAAAGTTACCGTTTTTTGGCATTTACAGTTCGCAATTTTGAAGATAGCGACTATAAATTTGGCATAGCGGTAGAGGTGCACAAGCCTTCGAAGCCTATTGATTTTGGCTATGATCTGTTAATATACAGGGTGTGAAAATAGGAAAAGTTACAGTTTTTTGGCATTTACAGGTCGCAATTTTGAAGATAGCGACGTCACATTTGGCATAGAGGAATAGGTCCACAAGCCCTCGAAGCGTATTGATTTTGGTTACGATCGGTTAATATACAGGGTGTGAAAACAGGACAAGTTACCGTTTTTTGGCATTTACAGGTCGCAATTTTGAAGATAGTGACTTGAAATTTGGCATAGAGGTAGAGGTCCGCAAACCCTCGAAGCATATTGATTTTGATTACGATCTGTTAATATACAGGGTGTGAAAACAGGACAAGTTACTGTTTTTTTGCCATTTTATCCGTGTAAACAAGGACCAACTTTTCTTTTTTTCGATGTCAATTTATAAGTAGAAGTGAAAGTATGTTAGCATTTTTTGTTGACAACATGGTTACCATAGCAACCAATTAATAATCACTGTAAATCACTGATAAAGGATATAGTATGGTACTTAGGATTGTTTATGAAGCTTAATTTGATACTAAAAAATTGGTTGCTATGGAAACCAAAAAAAGTAAAAAATCGTCATAATTCGTCAATCGTTCGACTTAGAGATTTGATATTTGGTATTTAGGTAAAGATTAAAAAGAAATTAACGATTGACGTTGACAAGTCTGTTACCATGGCAACCAATTAGAAATTTGTCACGGTAAAATTAGACTAGCGATTGGTAACTGTAATTATAAGGGCTTTCTAATTATAGGCCACGGTACGGATAGGAGCGTGGCAATAATGTGTGACCGAAGGTCACACAAACGAGGCCCGAAGGGCCTCGCGCGTGCCGCAGGCACGAGTGGCCACGCCACTTGTTAGAAAGCCCACAATTATATATGGGCTTTCTATAGGGCGAGACCAATCGGGACAAAAACTTCGTAACGGTACGTCGGATCGCTCTGAAACTTATACCAATCGATTTGTAATCGAAAAAAAAAATTTTGATTTTTTGTCTGTATGTGTGTGTGTATGTATGTATGTATGTATGTATGTGATGGGATCGATTACAGGTCGCAATTTTGAAGATAGCGACTTGAAATTTGGCATAGAGGTAGAGGTCCACAAACCCTCGGAACCTATTGATTTTGGTTACGATCGGTTAATATACAGGGTGTGAAAACAGGACAAGTTACCGTTTTTTGGCATTTTTGCCCGTGTAACAAGGACCAACTTTTCTTTTTTTTATCTCAAATGAAAGTATTCGGTAAGACACGAATTTTTGTTCTTTAGCTCTTTTGCTCTAATTGTTATACAGGGTGTAAAAACAGGACAAGTTACCGTTTGTTGCCATTTACAGGTCGGAATTTTGAAGATAGCGACCTGAAATTTGGCATAGAGGTAGAAGTTTACAAACCCTCGAAGCCTAATGATTTTGGTTACAATCGGTTAATATACAGGGTGTGAAAACAGGACAAGTTAAGGTTTTTTGGCATTTACAGGTCGCAATTTTGAAGATAGCGACTTGCAATTTGGCATAGTGTTAGAGGTCCACAAACCCTCGAAGCCTATTAAGTTTGGTTACGATCGGTTAATATACAGGGTGTGAAAATAGGAAAAGTTACCGTTTTTTGACATTTAAAGGTCGCAATTTTGAAGATAGCGACTTGAAATTTGGCATATCGGTAGAGGTCCAAAAACCCTCGAAGCTTATTGATTTTGGTTACGATCGGTTAATATACAGGGTGTGAAAACAGGAAAATTTGCCGTTTTTTGGCATTTACAGGTCGCAATTTTGAAGGTAGCGACTTGACATTTGGCATAGAGGTAGAGGTCCACAAACCCTCGAAGCCTATTTTTATTAGTTACGATCGGTTAATATACAGGGTGTAAAAACAGGACAAGTAACGTTTTTTTGGCATGTACAGGTCGCAATTTTGAAGATAGCGACTTGAGGTAGAGGTCCACAAACCCTCGAAGCTTATTGATTTTGGTTACGATCGGTTAATATACAGGGTGTGAAAACAGGAAAAGTGACCGATTTTTTTGCATTTACAGGTCGCAATTTTGAAGATAGCGACTTGACATTTGGCATAGAGGTAGAGGTCCACAAACCCTCGAAGCCTATTGATTTTGGTTACGATCTGTTAATATACAGGGTGTGAAAACAGGACAAGTTAATGTTTTTTGGCATTTTTGCACATGTAATTAAGGACCAACTTTTCTTTTTTTCGATGTCAATTTGTAAGTAGAGGTGAATGTATGTTAGCATTTTTTGTTGACAACATGGTTACCATAGCAACCAATTAATAATATGTATATCACTAATAAAAGATATAGTATGGTACTTAGGATTGTTTATGAAGCCTAATTTGATACTAAAAAATTGGTTGCTATGGCAACCAAAAAAAAGCAAAAAATCGTCATAATTCGTTAATCGTACGATTTAGAGATTTGATATTTGGTATTTAGGTAAAGATTAAAAAAAATTAACGATTGACGTTGACAAGTCGGTTACCATGGCAACCAATTAATAATATGTATATCACTAATAAAACATATAGTATGGTACCTAGGATTCTTTATGAAGCATAATTTCATACTAAAGAATTGGTTGCTATGGTAACCAAAAAAAAAGTAAAAAATCGTCATGATTCGTCAATCGTACTACTTAGAGATTTGATATTTGGTATTTAGATAAAGATTAAACAAAAATGACGATTGACGTTGACAAGTCGGTTACCATGGCAACCAATTAGAAATTTATCACGGTAAAATTAGACTAGCGATTGGTAAATCTAATTATAAGGGCTTTCTAATTATAGGTCACGGTACGGATAGGAGCGTGGCAATAATGTGTGATCGAAGGTCACACAAACGAGGCCCGAAGGGCCTCGCGCGTGCCGCAGGCACAGGCGGCCACGCCGCTTGTTAATAAACGATGAATACATTACACTATTCAGTCGATGGTCTCCAAAATTCTAATATTGTTTTGATCGGTATATCTGAATACTGGAAAAGAGAAGAACAGTTAATCAGATCGGCATTGGGGACTTGAAACTGTTAAGCTGTTCCTGAGGGAAAGAGAATATAGAGGAAATACAATTTGTGTTAAAAATACTGTAAAATGCAATGGGTCTAACTGATATACAGATATCCGTTTAATAGAGCCATTTGGAGTCCCTGGGGAGCAAAGACTTAGCGTTGGGAATATTTCTGGATTTGAGCAGGACCTATTATTGTATAGATCATTGAATGTTGCTGTGTAAAACATAAATATGCGGAATTGGACGCAATGCTTTAAGTTGGCTCCACTCTCTAACAGAGAGAGCACGAAGAGTAATAATAATTATTGATAATGTAAGATCGAAGATTGAATTTATCAGGATAGGGATACACACCCACACACACTGGCTCCTATTTTGTTAATATTATTTCGTAATGATATAAGCTATTTGGAAAATAATTATCGCGAAGTAGAGGGAATTAAAATCCGAGGGAAGGGTACTTTTCTGTATGCCTGATTTCAAGAACTATTTGTTTTTTTTTTCTATAATTAAATTGCCGTTTAGAATTTTTGAATTAATCCCTGTATTTCACAACAATTAAAAATCTGTCAAAATATAACATTGCAAAACATACATCAACGAGTATTATTTACACCATAGTGATTTACGTATTTAAACCAGTTTTCTTTATTTAAATAATATGCATATTAGATCCTGTAATTAAAAACACTTTGCATTCAAATCAAAGAAACTCAACGTATCTACAAGAGAAGACATCAACAAATTCATTAGCCAGGCTCCCAACGGATATTATTTACACATGAAGGTAGGAAGAGAGTACTGAAAAAACCTAAATTTTTGGATTGTGACTGTTTTTACATGAAAAAATATTAAAATCAGAAAATTAGCGTAATTTTTTAAAAACTTAAACTTTTCTATATTTTTTTTTCTCACATGGCGTTATTTTTTAGCATAAATATGTCCAACTGTTGTTGCGCTGAGATGGTGAAAATGGTGGCTCATGACGTTGGAGATATGGGTGATCTAGTTGATGTAACTAATATTCCTGACTCCAAGACAAAGAAGAAGAGAACGTTTACTGATATTAATGTAACAATAGAGCGAGTTCCTGTATTGAGCATTTTCAGAAAATTTGTCTCTGCTAGGTCTAAAAAACATACATATGGAAGAAGTACGGTGCAAGTAATTGAAAAGGATTTAATTGCAGCGTCATAAAGTAAAAAAGTGCAGAATACTATACTGAATATAGTTTTCGGCGAACGTGTGCCGTTGTTTGTAAATACAGGAGGTGATCTCTTAACTTAAAAAAAACCGTTGACTGATAATAGGGGTCAACGATAGTACGGAGTTTTTTAGGTTTTTTTTTTGGACACAAAATTGCAAATATTTCACAAATGGTAAGAGATTTCCAAATTTTTTAAGATTAGATGTGTCTCGGCGAGCTCTATAAACACGTGTTATGAAATTTCCTACTGACAACAACTCCTCAATTCTAACGATCTTTTTTAGTTTTGCTGCCTCAAAAACTGATCCGGATCTGTACCGATTTTAACGCCCGACAATAAGTTTCTAAATACTGTGTTTTTCGATATTTGTACCAAATTGCACATTGCGACCTGCACTTAGCGCCAAAAAAAAAATCTGCACATACTCGTATACATACACACAGGCATCCAGAAAAAAAAAATTAAATTAGTTTCGACCCTGAATCGATTTCTATATATCCGGGAGCGATCCGCGACGAGCCGTTCGCGAGTTGGTCCTAAATATTGAGACGGCAATATAAAAGACTAATTTTATAACAAGATAAATTGAATCAGTAAGAAATTGACAGAATGTCTCATTTAGGAAAACATATGTTGGGTTATATTTCAAGTATTTTGACATTAGAAAAAAACAACCAAGCCATTACCATTAAAATATGTTAAATATGTATATCAACACTTTTCAGTATAAATATCAGCCTCCTGTTTGAAAATGAAATACTTCCTATTTCATCCTGTCTATCAATAATAAAAAAGCTATAAAATTCCGTTTGCCACCTTTAATAATAATTATCAAAAAATAGCAGAGTCTCGAACACCGTATACCCCCCTTTACTATACTAATAAAAGGATACTCTCTCGGATACTACACATATGTCAATACAAATAGGACACATTGTGCATCTAAAAGTCAGAGCGTTATGAAAATTTTGTTTCTGTTCTCTCAAGTTTCTCAAAAATAAACGCATTTTCCTAAGGACTGAAATATTCTATTTTTTCCAACGGACTTATTCTGCAATTACAAGGAAATTGGGTTACTGCGTAAGTATGAATGGACCTAGCAAAACATTTCAGAAAGAAGTTCGATATGATAGTAAGATATCAATATTTCCAAAATACAAGAAGTCGCATTCGTGTCCATTTAAACAGTTATTGTAAATACATCACTTAAAAATTATTTTTTCTCCGATTGACAGCAAATATTAATTTTGCAGACACATATCAATCAGCAAAGTATTACTTTTCCTGTCCAGGCAGCAAAGTAAGTACTTTGCTGCCTAGGCAGCAAAGTGATTAGTCTCCATGGGAATAAAACGTTTGACATAAGTTGTCAAACTATAATTATTATGGACATATACATTTCCATAGCAACCAACCGTTCCAACAATTGCGATTTCTATCAAATTTTGTCTTAATTTATCACTACAGGAAAAATAAAAAGATTGTGGGAATTGTAATAATTTGCAAATATACAATATACATATATCATTATAAACAATCGGAGAAAAAATTATATGTTCAACTCGGCAGCAAAGTAGATTGACTGCCTTAGCTGAATTCCTAGCCTCGCTACGCTCGGCTATGAACTATCAGCCGCGGCAGTCAATCTACTACTTTGCTGCCTAGTAAAACAAATAACTATTTTTGTCATACGCTCCCAAAAATAGCTATTTTACGGACTCACTTGAGTCCGTAAAATGCTTCTTTTTAAGCCTAGTCCCTAAAAGTCGTCATGGCAACCTTTACGGACTATTCCAAAATTCCTGAATATGTCTAAATGTCAAAAATTTCGAATGACATAACAAAATTGTTAAATAGTTGCTACGATATCAAATTCTAAGCTAACTTTGTCGTACATTATGATTTCAAAAATTATGGTAAATATGCAAATTTAGGCGTTCTGAAGAATTGCAAAAAGCGTATAAATAAAAATTGAATTTTGGGAGCGTATGACAAAAAATAGTGTTTGTCACACGTACCTAAATGAAGTTTTTCAGGACTCATCTGCTATTCCGGACTCGGCTAATGCCTCGTCCGGAAACAGCAATGATTCGTCCTGAAAAACGCCATTTTAGGTACTTGTAACAAAAATAACTATTATGGCGATATAATTGCAACTTTATTTTCTTGCTGACACCATTTATAGTACAATTTCATTTTAGGTATTTAGATAGTTGGGGGTACGTGTAGAGTGACCTTTTTTTATGAATGGGAATATTGTCATGGGCTGAGTTAGTTCCCATGATTAAAAAAGGTACTTTACACACTAACCCAAACTAACCCAAACTACCGAAAAAAGTGAAAAAATAAAAATGTTATTAACATGCTTTACGCACTAGTGCGTTAAGAAATTACTTTGGGCACTAATGTGTATAAAATAAAGTATTTTTTCTACGACCGTGCGTGAAATATACTTTCACGCATCACTACTAATGCGTGAAGTACAATTTCACGCACCGGTGCGTGAAGTACAACGTATTCCTTATGGGATTTATTTCACGCATACTTCCATAAGAGCCCATGTACGCGCGGATCCAAAATGAACAGGTGGCTATTCTTGTCCTGTTTTGATTGAAGTTTTGCGAGCTATGACAACTGTCATTAAAAAGAATAATTATTGTGTAATTACGCTGATCGTGCAAATATTGTTAGAAATTTCAAAACTATGGACTCAGGTTCTGATCTGGAATTATGTGGTACTCCACCAGAAATAACAGCCGCAGCCAATATTGCAAGCAAATCCTTATTGCCGAGCAAATCCCTCAAAATTTACGAAAGTACTTATCAAAAATTTGTATCCTGGTAAAAACAAAATAAGGTAAATTCATTTTCCGAAAATTTACGGTCGTAGAAAAAGTATAGTGTGCAACACGTGCGTGAAGACTCTTATACACTCATGTGATATTGCGACCCTCGCCTTCGGCTCGGACGCACTTGTTACACAATATACTATTATGCACTACATTAAATTTCAAAAAATACGTCAGATTTACTTCACGCACTGGTGCGTAAAGCAATTTTTAATACGCACTGGAAAAAAATTTATATTTTACGAATCATAGATAATGCGTGCAGTGAGTACTTTACGCACGGTAGCAGAAAAAAGCATTTCTTGTCTTATTAAAAAAAAAATTAGAATTGAGGCGAAATCTTTATACTTCTAAAAATATTCGAGATAGTAAAATTTTATATAAAATTGTGAAATTCATTTTCGTTTTCTTACATTCTCTATTGAAATAAATGTTTATTATTTAGCAAGGGTTTCATTTCACACTCTGCATAACCATCTCGTGATTATGTTATGACGATATGGTTATGATATATCGGTGCCGACGAAATTCCTAAACATATGGTACAACCCAAATCTTAATACGTAGATATTTCTGGAAAATATACCTGTTCAAAATTGCCTTAAAAATTCGCGTGGTGCGTTGCAATGGAATGTCAATACATTTTTCGCCCAACTGGTTATAAGCACATGTGTGTAATTCTGGCCAGATTTAAACTAATCATGCATTTGTTATTTTTATATTTATTATAACTTATGATATGATATATGTAACAATGCGAAAAAGTACATAAAATTATCAAACTTTTGAAGTATTTAAAATATCTCAAGTTCAAGTATTATAATATCAATTTAGTCAGGTCACAGGGTAGCGTCCATCCGAGAAGCTGGACGATCACTATTTTATTACAACTTAAATGTCACTGATGACTGTGAAGTACCCAAATGAACGAATTTGTTGAATACACGGGTAAGTGAACTACATTATGCCGGAAATTAAGGAATGGAATTCAATTTACTATTTATTACAGGCAGGACGTGGTTACAGATTCTTCGATAACTGCGATTTGCGTTAATTGTCCTCGAAAAGCACAATGATTGGGATCACAGTTCAGGCCTAGATTATTTTTTGATTTAAATATGTTTATAAAGTAATTATATATCACCTCTAAATAATATAGCGACAAACCGTTGGATGAGTTTAGGCAGAGCAGTTTGATGAAAAATATAATATGTAACAAAATCTGCCAGTACTGATTTGATTTTAATGTGTGCATAATTAATGACGACGACACATGTATTAATAGTATAAATCCATTTAGTAATTCATACACTTCAAATCGAAATGCTACGTCAACGGAAATCAATTAATATTAAATGTCTATGTAATTATTAACAGATAAAGTGCATTTAAACTCTGTGATTCTAACGTAATTAACGTCAAATTGTATTAATCAGTGCATTGCCAGGTCGAGAGATAAAAAATATCAGCTATTTAATTAGTGCAATTTCAATCCCTTTAATTCATGCGTTTATTTCATTATCTAATACCCCAGTGCGATTTTTTTAAAACTTGACAGGCTAGTTTTTTTTTCTTTGGGACATTTATTTTTGGCGATCCCATTTTCCATTTTTCAAAGTTTTTATTACGTCACATGTGCGATTTTTCAAAATTTTGCTTTGATATATGATAACTGTTGAAAAAAATAATTGATTTTGATGAAATATTTTGAACACGTTTCTTTTGACGGACTTTCGAATCCTAGTGAAAATTGGTAATTGGCGTCAATCGGAAAATGTGGAGTATTTTTTTGGGCGTGTCATAGTTAAGCAAAAGATAACACGTTGATCGATCTAGCGCTGAAAAATTAGCGAGGATCGAAAACAATCGAGACGGGGGGTAATTTCTAGGATAAAACATTCTAAATGCTTCTCTGTTTCAAAAATGAGGGAAAAATTATAAAATCGATTTATAAGGTAAAAAATTAATATATATTTTTTTTTTCGACAAAAATATTGTTTTTAAAATGGAATGATGATGCCCTTATACAGGGCGAGCTAGTTAAATTTAAACTTTTCGCCTCACCATTACATAATATTATATTACTGAAAAACCGAATAAACTGGAGCAACCTAACTTCCGCTTAGAAAAGAACTGGGTCACAACTACAGCATACCAAAAAATCGCTTCGATACGATTGAAATGCTGAATTGCTGATAGTTTTGATTTTCAGTTTGAATAATGTAGTTTAATCACATCACAGCGCTTCCAAAAAAAAACAATTGCCGATTCGTAATCATTGAGATCTCTGCTATAAAAAGTTCTATAACAAATTTCCGTACGAGATCGGAAAATGAGAAAATAGATGTTAGAGGGAAACATGCAGAAAATGGTAAGAAATTTTCAAGTTTTTTGTACTTTGGTATTTTTACGAATTTGAGCAGGCAAATTTGCTTTTAATACACTATGAGAAATTTGAAGGAATACGTTTTGCAATATTTTGATATGATAGGTTAAGATATGTAAATGTAAATATTTAATTCCGTAAAATCTCTTTGAAGCTAAAAAATGGGTCAGGATCGTCAAGATACACTTTCTGGTGATTAGGTGCAGTTTCTGTCGATTTTAGGATAGATCTTGAGGTAAATTATCAGTTATATCATATCGATGCTTCACCTAAAATCTCACTTAAAACGTTTTGAAGCTGGGAAATGGGTTCAAGCGAAATGCTGCAGTTTGTGTCGACTTTATGACAGATTTTCAGTAAAATTTGACTTTAAATATTGAAATCAATAGCATTTATGATAAGTCCATTCAAAATATTTGTTCATATTGCTATTATTAAAATTATTTCTCCCATTTTTGTATTTTACCCAAATTATGCTCATATCGCCTACCCTATTAAGTATTATTTGTTAATTTTAGTTTGCGTACAAACTAGGAGTTTGTTTTTGATGTTCTTTGAAGCTTTCTTTTTAGCCATGTGGTTTTAAGCACACAGAGTTTTTTTTATTCAAATGTGTCACATTTTTTAAAACCTAACATACGCTTACTTCTTTTAGATAATCTCTGCGATTATAACGTAATTTGCGCCAAATTTTATTAATCAGCGCATTCATAATTTTAGAGATCAAAAATGTCAGCTAATTAATTAAATAATACAATTTCAATCCCTTTGATTCATGTATATATTTCATCACTTTATACCACAGGACGATTTTTTTAAAACTTCACTTTCTTTTTAAAGAGATAGACCTTTACTTCCAATAACGAAGAGATCATTCCAATTACGGAAAAAAGAGTACATATTTCCAGCGTTACCAATTTAGTATTTAGTATGAAGACATTTTTGTAAGGGATAACACCGTATTTTTTATTAAGTTCTATAGACCTTGCAATTCTAAAGGATAAAATAAAGAGTAATATTTTTAATATTTTACGATGTCATACCCTTTAAGACCTAACACAATAACCAAATTTTATTAATCAGTGCATTGACAATTATTCGAGAGATCAAACGTATCAGCTAACTATATAGTACATTTTCAATGCCCTTAATTGATGTATATATTTCATCATTTTTTACCCTAGTGCGATTTTTTAAAACCTAATATTGGCTACATCCAAAAATCCAAAAATAAAAGTCTGGCTACATTGGCTACATCCAAAAATCCAAAAATAAAAGTCTAGAAATCATCCTAATTAAAAAGAAAAAGTAAAAGCATTTTCCAGCGTTGCCAATTTGATAAATAATTAAGAAAATATTTTATAATGGCAACATTGCATTCCTTTTTAATTCTAGACAGAAAATGAAGAGTGGTATTATTTACATAAAGAAGCTATTTTCAAGATATTGGTATCTAAACTTTTTTCCTTTCAATGTCACAAGCAATAGAGCCTCTAGTGCAGCTTATTTATTTGGTCAAAAAAAGTGGGCTCTGAAAAAATGCTTCCGCTACTTACACATTGACAGTTCATGAATGATATTGTTTCACAGCCTATTTTTTTAGTTAAATGAACCAATCAAAGAACTTCGCAGGGAGCTTATGGAAAAGTGGTTCCGGTCAAATTGGCTGAAATTTTGATATGATGTTCTTTTCGAGTTCCTGATCAAAAGTTATCATTGCACCAATGAAATCGATCGAGCGGTTTTCGAGATATTGGCTGCCAAATCTCATTTAGGGGTATGCGGTAAAATAATAAGGCTTAGTATTGAGAGGATACCACAAATTGTAAATGCAGTTTTGCTGTCACTTATATGTTACCAAAATCACCATAATTATGCTTAAAATATTGAACGCATATACTAGGATCAACAAAGAAGCCATTCACATTGTACAGGGTGTGACAAAAATGAAGCAAAATACCTACTAATAGTTATCTTTTCCGTCAAATAATAATTATTAATAGTACCGGTACACATGATATTAACTAGAATATATCTAAAAATGTCATATATATATACCAGGTAAGTCAAAAAGTACTTTTTAACTTATAGGGTGCGTCAAAAAAGTTGCAACAACGCTACCAGTAGAAAATATACCTATTTCCTCTTAACGATTTTTTTCTTCAAACGTCAGTACATCCATCATTACTCGACTGTGTAGGCGGCAGTGAAGTTTCGCTTTTCCTCCGCCGGAGCTTTACTTTTCACTTTTCCGCCGGCGGAGGTAAAAGTGTTGTCATATCAACATAGATACAATACAAACAAATATCAAAATAAGCGTCAACAATTCAAGAGTTATTAAACTAAAATTTGTATTTATCACTCAATTTGTGACTGCATTTCTAAAAATCACTAATTTAGGAACAAATTGGTTATTATTTAATCGAACTTACTCAATAACTGCTTATCAATCGAAAACGCAATTTTAAAAAAATAATTATTGTTGACAGTGTCCACTGACAGCTTTATATGACATTACTGTAGCAACAAACTGATCCTATTCACCGACACCGCACCGGTCTAAGCCGCCTTGCGAACCCACTTATCTTTAATAATAATTATTATTACTATTAAAACGAGACGTTTCTGCATTAATTTGTCGACATTTGAAGAAAAAACAGCATATTTTATTTGGAGGAAAAGTTACTTTTCGTGGCTTGCTCTCTATTACCAGCCTCACTCCGTTCGGCTGTTAAACACGAGCGCGCCATGAAAAGTATTACTTTTCCTCCATATAAAATAATATACTATTTTATTAATACTATACTTCACGAAAATAAATTAAAAAACATCAAATACGTACCAGGGGAAGTCAAAAAAATTAATGTTAATATACAAAGTGAAAGGAAAAGTAACATTTTGCTGTTAGCGCGCTATAGCAGTATATCGATCGGTATTATTCTTCTCAGCTTATTAAGCAAATATTTCTTGGAAACATTTACGGCATTCTGTAAAAAAATTACTTGATTATAAAAAGGGCTATACGGTAAATAGAAACAGAATAATCAGAGTAATTTTATTTTAAAACAATTCTCACCCTTATAGAATAATCGGAATATTGGCATTATGTCTTCTGTTACCAGCATCCAAAACCGTTTCTAATAAGGTTTTAGCAGTATATTTTACAGTGTCTTCGTATCGTGAGTAACCCAGATATCACAAAACTGATGCAACATGGGCCCATGTTCCTATTCCTTGTGTCCTAGATTTTCAAGTACAGTAGTATCCTCGAATTGCATCTTCTTGGTATTCAATGAAAAATTGATATTTGTTTAATTGCATTGCGGTGGCGCGAGTAAATGAGCAACCTAACCTAATTATGTGTTGATTATTTCTCTTGACCTTGCCGATGTCTAAGAAGCTAATTATTCTGTGGCTCCTTGCATCGCTATAGTTTCTCGACATTTGTTGATAATAGCCCCACAGAGCCTGTAGAAGTCCCCTAAGTTTGTAATATGGGAGAGTGGTATCGTTTCGGAGAAAAATTTAAAAATTATTTGAATAGGTCCATTCCTAGCTTCCACAATCCATCGATATTTAGTTACTAAACAAGAAACATTCGCTTACTCTGTGTGAGTTGTTGCGGTCCGGGTCTTAGTTGGCAAGGCATTCTACACGCATTACCCAATTCTTGTAAAAATGGTATGGCATCGTGGTAACCTCAATCGACAACAAAAATCTCGTTTTGTTGAAGTTCCGGATTCCTTGAATATCCCTCTGAGATTCATTCCTGAGCATTGAGCATCATTGTTGCGGGAATCTGAAAAGTATGGCCCTTGGATAGTTAAAATATAGCCATTTGGGGCAGCACACAAAAAAAAACTCGCCCCCTAGGTAGAATCTTCTCAGCCTCCAATTTTTCATCCTTTCGTAACCATTGCCTAAAGACCAACTGGAATTTCGAATCAGGTGAACTTGATTCTGACTTTAGTGGTTTCTTAAATAAAATTATAAATGCATTCAATAAAGCCTTCCCGCTTAAATCCATTAAACCTAAACGTCACAAACCATGGACTACGAAAGGCTTACGCATATCTGCAAAAAATATGCGTTCCCTCTCATACATAAAAATTTCGCTAACTCCACTCAAGTTCTTGAATTCATTCCGAATTATAGGAAGATCTACCTAAAACTTATCAAGACAGCAAAGAAATTATATTATCAAAATCGTTTATCAACTGCTAAAAACGTATCCAAGGAGGCCTGGTCCATTATTAACGATCTTAGAGGCAAAACAAATTCCGCGAATCAGAGCATGCCAAAACCAAATGATTTAAACGAATATTTTGTCAACGTGAGCAAAAATGTTACCTCTGGTATTTCTCCTTCTCTCGACCCTCTCTCGTTTCTTCCTCCTTCTAAATAAGTCGCTGATAGTTTTTTCCTAACCCCGGGGACCAGCCTTGAACTTCTTCAGGAAATGAGCAGCATAAAAAGTAAATCAGCTTGTAGCACTGATAATCTGTCAATTAAAATTTTCTTGAACCTCCCACTTCCAATTCTGGATGTCCTAGCTTCCTTAATTAATGCGTCCTTCACGAAAGGTGTTTTTCCCGAATGCCTCAAAACTGCGATAATTATTCCTCTTCATAAGGGAGGTGAAAAGGATGTCTTATGCAATTATCGTCCAATTGCTCTGTTGCCTGTACTCTCTAAAATCATTGAAAAGTTATGAAAAAATCGCCTCATGCCATTTCTCCTTAGACATGGCATACTGTTCAGATTTTTACTAAACAAGTGTACAAATGACGCCATGTTCTCGTTGCTTCACGATGTTTACTCATCCCTTAACAACAATCTCCCCACTGCTACAGTCTTCTGTGATTACGCTAAAGCGTTTGACTGTGTGTGTCATGACATCTTGTTAAGAAAACGAAATTTTTATGGAATCCGTGGCATTCCTTCGAACTGGTTTCAATCTTATCTTGAAAATAGACAGCAGTTTGTTAGAGCGAACGGTTCTGATTCTGATTGCAGATTAATTACCAGTGTAATTCCACAGGGCTCTGTTCTTGCGCCTATCCTTTTTCTAATATATACTAATGACATTAGATACCTAAAAATCAATGGTAAAATTTCTCTCTTTGCTGATGACACAAGCATAACTTGGAGTGATTCTAATACTTTCTCCCTACACTTTAATAGCTCCAGCGATCTCGTCACAATCAAAACTTGGTCTGACTCAAATTGGCTGTGTTTCAACGTTGATAAAACGGTAGCCTTATCTTATAAAACAACCTTACAACAACCTTTGCTACTTCACAACAGCAATATTAAATACGTTGATTCGGCTAAATTCCTAGGTTTGAGTATTAGTGCCAACCTTAAGTGGTCCGCACATATTGATTCTTTAACAAAAAAGCTTTCTTCTGCCTGCTTCGCAATTCGATCGGTTTCGAAGGAACTAAATCTGTCTACTGCCAGGCTCACTTACTTCTCTTTGTTTGAATCTCATCTTCGCTACGCCTTCCCTTCTGGGGCTGCTGTAACACCGAGCAATTTCGTACCATTTTCAAACTTCAAAAAAGAGCAATTCGTTATTTATTTGGTCTTAATGGCAGAGCTCATTGGGAATACTACTTTAAAAAATATAAAATTCTTACGCTTCCTGCTTTGTTTATTTTAGAAACAACTTGTTTAATACGCAAATATCGAACCATATTTCCCGAAAGGCCACAACATGAGTACTCAACAAGAAATTCGAGTCAGGACATCTACCTTCCTTTTCCCTCCTCTGAATTAACAAAAAATTATATTCTTTATAATTCCAAGAAGTTATACAATACACTCCCGCTACATCTTAAATCCATCCCTACATTTGCTAAATTTCGTGAAGAAACGAAAGCTTACCTACTAGAAAGACCTTATTATTCTATAAATGAGTTTTGCGTGAATTAGATTTTGTTTTTCCTCCATTAATTTTCTTGGGGTTCAGGTGCGGCGGTGAAATTTTTTTATATTATATATATATTTTTTATAATAGGTATAGGATTATCTTTTTGACGAATTAATGATTTTTCGGATATACAGAAATTACACAAAATTAAATACCAAGCTATCAATTTTAGTCATGTTTTGTTTACTTTTACTCGGTATTTTCACCTCTGCAGCATATGCACATTGCCTGAGTCAAGTTCACCGACATGACCTTCCTTATTTTTTCAAACAGCACGCTTCGTTATAATGTATGTTTAATATTTTGATAACACTGGGTTTCTTTACCCTATGTTTTGTGTACTTCCTGTGGATCTAGTTCAACTGCTTATGATGTTCTGTAATATAGTTTTTTTGTTAAATCGTGACCAATTTCAATTTGAAAATTGCTTGTTCTATTTTTATCGTATATATTATTGTATATATTACGTTTTGTTTTGTATTTGCCCTACTATGGTTAGTTTATTTATTTTAGTTCGCTTTGTCCATAAAATTAATTTGAATTTTTCTGTGGCAATAAAGCATACTTGACTTTGACTTTGGCTTAAGGCCGGTTTTAACAAGTGGTACTCTCTTTGGGTACAGAATGACTGCCGTAGTACTTGTAAGTTGCTACTTTTTGGAATAGCACAATAAGTACCATCTATATAAGCGATAGCATTTCTTTCGATTGGGACTGGATTATAGCTCAGTCGCTAACTGCTGCCTCGTAATTGTATTTATGCCTATATTTTGAAGTACAAATCATTGTCATAAGGATTGCCGTACTTTGTCTCACACGTGTATAAACAATCGTTTTTCACCGTATAGTTTGGTGATAACAGCCTGTATGTATGTAGAATGAATGAGCCATAATTAAACTCAAAATAGATTTTTTTCACCCAGGGTACAACCCAATTTGTACATTTAAATTAGCATATGTCCGTTCTTCAAAACCCCTTAGTCCAAACCTGGACAGACGATCCCTTAATTCGAGCCTGTACAGCAGTACTGTCAGTATATTGCAATTCAGCAACTCTTCACTCGTAAAGGGAAACGTTTCTAATCGTCAATGTATTTTTGTCTCCGTCAGCATTGTGAACAATCAGTCTGTTAAATAAAGAAAGAAAACAGTTTCTACCCTTTTTATCTCGAATGAATTCGGTATGTGTTACCGCCCACTTTTATTATGTGGTTTTGCCGCTAGGCGACTAGCTCAAGGAGAGAAAGTATGAAAATAATCGAGTCAGTGCTCTGCTAACACTCCACGTTGCTGGATCGGTCTTGTCACCGCGCTCCAGCAAGTGCCTCATCGCGCCAAAAGGTCAAATTCTTTTTTGGGCCAATTTCTCTTGTATGCACAAATATTAGAGAATATTTAGTGCACTTCAGTTATCTTTGTCCAAGGTTGGACAAAGACCTTCTTTTGGGTTTTTTTTAAGCAATTCTTCGAAGTCAGAACGATAGCGTCTCCCTTGGAAAATGGGACATAAGATGGCGGAATTTGCTGGTCAAATTTTGTAAGCAAGGTTAAAGATGGGTTTATAATTTCCGTAAACACAAAAGTTAAGTTTGGAAAATAACTAAGTAAAATCTCTCCCCGTTGAAGACAGATAATGCAGTCAAGGTGAGCAGGGACGCTGTGTGAATGTTTCGAAGTTGGAGAACGAAAAGTATAATAAGAAGAATAGAAATCTCATTTTTAAATCAAACAATCAAGACTTTTTAGTAGATATTTCTAATTTTAAAAAACCTTTTGTAATGTTAGTTTTATCAGCGAATATTAACTACGACAAGAAGGTTCACTAAATGACAAGAGAGCACTACAAAGGGATCGTCGTTTAATTTCTTCGTTGCCTAGTAACGATCGGCGAATTTCGCCACACACAGGTTGAATTTAAATAAAAGCTGGCCATAAACGATATTTTCGTTTGCGGTATATTTAATCAAATTTATGACGAAATTATTTATCGCACTCTAACACTCTAGTTGGCTTTGGAAAAACACAATTGAGATCTTCTGAATTGTTTGCAGCGCCCTGTCAAACTTACGTTATGTTTTTTTTTTATTATTATCACCAAATAAATATTTTGATTAAGTTTGTATTCAACTGGCTGTTTCAAAAATCTGTTAACGTTTTTAATTAGTTACTATTGATAACAATACTCAAGGTATGTAATAACTAATATTTAAAAGATTTTGATTTTGTGCTAATGATTTCACTATATTTCCGAATACTAATATTCTGACAAAAGACATCAAGAAGAAAATGTTGCTCGATTTTTCCCCATCTTTTAATATTCAATTAAATTTTGGCCTTTTGGGTGTTTTTAATATTGGTTAAAGGTTTCGCACAATATTTTTACTGTATATTTCATTCCTATTTTGTAATACAATACAACTAAAAAATCGCGATATTATCTTATATCGAATATTGACTCGACTATATAATTTAGGCATGAAAATTAATCTGACAAAAGGATGAGCTGGTCTATGGCCGTCGCGTCAAAGGTCGCCTGCCAACATGATTGTTTTATTTGTATCATGGCCTGCCGATATCGTTGCCGTCGCGGAAAGTGATCCTTCTTATCGAATAGTTTTGCCCACATACATAATAAAAAGATAAAGACTGATATACTACACAGCTAACGCGCTAACACTCCGTTGAGGATATGTGTTGGTGTTATACCTAATTGTGCAACAACTGAAGTACTGAAGCCAGATTATCAGAAAATGGCGCGTCGAAATGAGGAGCATTATAAGATCCTTTACACAAATAGTGCCCTATAAAAAATCGGCCTCTCCTATTGGTCAATTCGCATGGCCCTCCGCTCGCTTCGCTCGCTACGGGGGCTCAAAGAAAGGAAACTAACTAGGTGCTAACCCAAACTAACCCAAGACATACCCAAACTAATCCAAGACGTACCCAAAATCAAGAAAAAAACTGTTTAGAAACATAAATTTCAAAAAAATATAAAAAAGGAACGGGGATCGAACCCAGGCCGTCTAGGTGAGACCCAGCTGTCTAAACCTCTACACCACGACACTCCCGAGATCTCTTGGCAGAAATTGATTGCATCACGAAGACATATTGTAATACGAGATGGATCAACCAATACGAGACGTCGATTTTTACATAGTGTACTATTTGTGTAAAGGATCTTAAAATGCAAATGAGGATCCCTTATTGGCTAAATTTGTAACGTGCGCAGCTTTCCCTGCTGCTGTCTTGTTTGAGCATTTACGTTTCTCTGTTTTTTTTTGCTTCATATATTGTACTGAAAGTATTTTCAAATGTCATTTAAATTACCCTTAACTCAACGCATTATTAAATTATTGGAATTTTAAAAGCTATATCTGTTGTAAAATCATCGGTACCGGGTGGGCAAGAAATTGAATAATCGATTAAACGCTTAGTATTTTAGCAAACAACTGAATAACCGATTAATCGATATAATCGATCATCGATATTTTCTGAAATATTAATCGATAAGTCGATTAATCGGTAATTTCTTAAAAGTGAATCGAATAATCGATTATTGTCGCCCACCCCTAATCCCATAATATTGTAGTAAGTGAAACTGAAGCTTAAATTTCGGCAGAATCATTATTGCTGATACAAGACTGATGTTATTATAAAAAGAGGTAATAAATACTTTGGCTGAATCAGCAGATAAAAATTTATAATTTAGTTTTAATTTGTAAATATGGCTTTTTTATCCGATCGGACGAAAAACGACACCTTCCCGATGTGTTTTCTCACCGCAAAAGTTATGATTCCAGTATATTGTATTCGTTGCTTGGCAACATGCAATAACTGTACAAGAATAGAAAATAACAGTCCGGGAATATAACATTCCCGTCCTAGGCCTGGAATGTAACATTTCTGTCATATTCAAACGCCTTGTTTGTCAGATCTGACGTCTATCAAAAGTAACATTTAGCTGTAGTTTCCGTAGCTACGTAATAAAATTCAAGCTCGCTCGATTCAAAACTTGATATTATGTTGAGTTTAAATTTAAAACACCGTTTTTATTTACAGTAATATTTGGCTCTATTTATATAAGTACGTATTCTAATTAATTTCGATCGGATAAAAAATAGTAGGTGCAACTCGTAGGAGGAAAAGCAAAACATTCCTGGACTCCTGTGTTGCTGGCCTCGGCTGCGCCTCGTCCAGCAACTACCACAGTCGTCCAGGAATGTTTTGCTTTTCCTCCTAGTTACACAATATACTATAATATTACCTTGGGATAGTCAGAATATAAGCAAGTGTTTTTGAACAACAGCTGCACTGATGCTTCTATATTTTCTACTAGTTTCGTTCCTATTAGATTAATTTAAGAAAGAAAACGATAACTCTGAAATACCTGTATGGCAAAATTTCAGGCCCTCATCAACGCGCTTCTGTCGTCGGCTTAACATTCATTTTGCTCGTGAGACTCCTGAATTAACCTTTGCAAAAACAAAATTTGGATCATCGAATTAAAAATTTAAAACCCTTTTCTTTACAACGAAGGAGCTCTTAATTTTCAAAATCATTTTCTAAAACGATTTATGAACATACAAATGATTTTTATACATGATTTTTATCGTTAGTGATAATCGATACTCCCTATATATAAGTATAGATGATGAGCAAAAAATTCAACAATTATTTCTCTAAAACACGATATATTAAACGTGTAATACTTAATAACTTGTATGTCTTATTTCTGGTAAACCTTATTATGGCCAGCTTTCCTAGAAATTTGACCAGTGTGCGCCGGGTCCAAAGGTCACATGCCAGTATCATGCTAGTTTTCGCGCGGGGAAGGAGACATACCGTTGACGTGCCGCCGCGGAGAGTGAATCTTCTTATCGTAGTTATTATTCGCTGGTTTTATGCTTGAATGGGCATAGACCTGCAATTATTCTAAGAATTGTATATATAATTTCTATTTAACATAGAAAACGCTGTTTGTTTAAATCTATAACATTCAAGTGCAGTTTACACCTGCATTATTAAAGTGAATTAAACCGAATACGTGTTTCAATTCCTCTCACTACCCTATAGAAATACAGTTCATTAAAAGTGGTTAATCAAGATACCACACCCTTGTTTATGGTATTAAACAATATTAAAATCAATTGTTTATCCCGACCACCTATATTCCAACTAACATAACAGTTTGTCGCGTAGGATAATTAAAAGTAATTTTAATACATTCATCAGAAAGTCCTTGCTTTAACTTGGTGAGAGAGGCCAGTAAATCTTTTCTGTTAACAGTAAGGTTACCTCTAGGGGTAGGTATATGATCGCATTATTGAAACAAATCTACAAACTGCTCTTTGGTTATTGCAAAAATGTACTGGAATTATTCATTAGAAAAACTATTTTCATCAATATAATTCCAGTAAGTATTACAGGTATTTGATTTTCTGAGCTACGCAAAAATGACATAAAGAAAACCAAATGTCACCTAGAAACATCTTCTGTTTTTTCCGTTCATAGCTACTTTGATTAAGTTACTATTTCAACATAATTATACGATTTTAGGGTATTAAGGCTGATCTATTCTTGATACAGCATGGGCCCACCCAGGGGAAGAAATATATTATGTGTATAATAACTATTTTATGACACTATGTGATTTTTTTATCGATACGGCAACATATACCTACCTATACATAAACTATTACAATCTATGTGTGTGTAGCGATACTCACAAATAAAAAATAATTGATAAAACTCCAAATGTTTTAGTATATTTACAATAGTTTTTTTGACTTCCCTGGTACGTATTTGACATTTTGTTTTTTAAATTATTTTCATGAAGTATAGTATTAATAAAAAATTCGTTGAGAGGAAATAGGTATATTTTTTATTGGTAGCGTTGTTGCAAATTTTTTGCCGCACCCTGTACATTAAACATTACTTTTTTGACTTACATTGTATATATACGACATTTTTAGATATATTCTAGTTAATATCATTTATACCAGTACTCTTGATAACAATTATTTGACGGAAAAGGTAGCTATTAGTATTTTGCTTCGTTTTTGTCACACCCTGTACAATGTGAATGGCTTTTTTGAGGTTCCTAGTATATGCTTTCAATATTTTCAGCATAATTATGGTCATTTCGTAACATATAAGTGACAACAAAACTGCATTTACAATTTGTGGTATCCTCTCAATACTAAGCCGTATTATTTTACCGCATACCCCAAAATGGGATTTGGCAGCCAATATCTCGAAAACTGCTCGAACGATTTCGTTGGTGCAATGATAACTTTTAATCGGGAACTTGAAAACAACATCATATCAAAATTTCAGCCAATTTAAACGGAACCACTTTTCCATAAGCTCCCTGCGGGGTCCTTTACTAGGGGCATGTCACATGCAGTAAATAATTAATTGCATGGTGTATCTAATTTGGTAAAAATGTCATGATGCCTTTCAAAAAATATTGTTATTATGCCTATTCACCAAACTGGCAGCGTTGGCTTTTCCTTAATGGTTTCATCTTTAGACTTGTGGTTTTGTGTTTCTTCTTTAAGTAAAAAAGTTGGCCTGTTTCAAGGTTTTAAGAAAATAGCACTGTTTAGGATGTATAATGAGGGCCCTGCATAATTATCTGGGCCCCTGGAATACTTTTTTATAATACAATTTTGGTCCAAAAACAAAAAATTAGCGCAGTTAATAGAGGGAATCTTATTATACAACATCGATAACAATATGAACAAAATGGGAAAACCGTCAGAATAATAACCCACAAATATTCAAGACTCAATCTCTTAAAAAATACGAGATCCTCTTTTCAACATAAAAGTTACTACTTTTTTTTATGACTTTAGTTATTTATTCAAATGATATTACTCTTAATATTACTTATAGCTCGAAAAATAATTCGAAGTTTTAGCTCTTTACATTTATATATAAAACTAGTTTTATTAATTATTCATGCGAATTTTTCTTTATAAAGGAACATCTAGACTAGAAGGATATCTCGTATATAATTTATCACTGTTGAAGAAATATTAAAGTACGGAAAGACTGTCGTTTTTGGGAAATTTCAATAGTGATACTATTACATTTTCAGAATTTTTGCTGATATGATGATTATTGAATAATCAAAGGTGAGTCATATTTTAATAAATTAAGAAAATACCTAAGGCGGTTGAGTAATTAGGTAGGTAGTGTTATGAAGGTAAATTGTATTTTTGTGATTTGTGTAAGTCTGCCTTTTCTCCTGCAAATTTTTTGGTGCTGTACGCTGTTTAATCGCTTTACTAAATGTACTTGAGTTACTTGAGTATAACCTTTTGCTATTAGTGTAACAACTAAAAGCTGCACCTTGCCATACATTTAAGAACACTTTGTGGAAGAATTTAACGTCAAAATTAATTAGTTTGTGCATGGTATTTTAATCCTCGTCAGCTCTAGACATTTTTTTCTTTATTGATATAAATATCTTTATTATTTTTTAAGGGATTTATGCAATTTACATCGGTAACAAAATTTAAAAATATTATATTTTAATCAAGCACCAATGATAGTGTGTTACCTTGTAACGTTACGATCAGGTTGAGTTATCTTACGATTATTTTTTTGCTGTTTATATTGTTTTTATCAGAAGTGTCATTGACCTGTCATTCAGTCTTAAAATTATAAGATGTTGCACGAGTTGATGCATTGAATGGTGAATGTAGTGATATACACTACATTGCAAATGCCTTGAAAAACGCCAGAAGCATTCTGGCGATACGATGAGTCGCTTTTGTCAAACCGGTGAGTGTGAGCGACGTCTAGGATCGGGAGAACCACAGGCAAACCAGGGAGTTGACCCTTTTGTTGCGCTGACTGTTATTGGAAATGTACATAGTACAAGAGTATTTGGACGAACGCTCCTTCGCAGATTAAAGGAACAAGAGTTGATGTCAAGAAGACGATTTGTAGCATTGCAGCCCATTGTGTTCAACGATCAAGTCCGTGAACATAGAGACAGGAGTGACGAAGATTGAAGATATATGTTATTCACTGGATGGAGGCGAGCGTGAATGCAGAAGATGAGAAGAATCCTTTTCTGAATGAAAGAACATCTTTTAGGGGCCGCAGTATCATGATGTAGGTTGAAATTTCATTACATGCTCGTACAGACCCCGTTTTTAATTGAAAATGGTGCTGCAATATCGAGGAATGTTAAGCGGACCATATCGTTCCTTTCGCTTCATTTGTTGGAAAAAAAATTGTTTAATGAACAATTATACCAGGCCTCATGTCGCTACAGTTGTTAACATTTATCTAGATGAAATGAACATTTAACAATTAGACTGACCTCCACGTAGTGCTGATCTAAACCCGATTAAGAATGCATGGAATATGTTAAGAAGGCTAATTTGTAACCGGAAATTTTTTTGGGAGCTTTCAATCACTCTTCGGAAGAGTGGGAAAACATTCCTATTTTGTATATTTATCTATTATGTGTAATATTTTTAATTTTTGTTTTTATTGTAAACTATATAGTTCACTTTGAAAAGTTGTTTTTACTTTAATGCAAAATTCTAGTGATTTTTTTTACTGACAACAATTGTTAAACATTATAATGCTCTACCTCTAGTCCATCCACAGCTCGAATATGTGTCAGCGATTTGGAATACACATTAATGGATTAAACAGAGAAAGTCCAAAAGTGGTTGCTGTGATACATGCATTTTCGGGAACAAAACATATATCCGCAATGCATATCATACAGGTCAGTATTGAAAACATACAGTTTCGATTCACTTCACTGTAGAAGCCATATTCATGGTGTTTTGTTGGTTTATTTTGTGCTGAATATTCTAAAATTTCGGGACTGTTTTTTTTTTCGTGCAGGATATATTCCAAACGTTAGTTTAAGGAGAAGAATAGAGCATTCAAAATCATTGGTTGCTCACCTCCTGCCAATATGTTACAACAGTCTATATGACATGCAACTTGATTTGGTACTCTTTAATCTTCCAAATTAAAGAAATTTGGGCACAATGACTCTGATTTGAGGCTGAATCTTGCAACAACTACCTAGATATGTGATTGGTTAAATTTGGCTTATAGTGTAACGCGATTAGTTAATTGCTTAATAACCGGTCTATATACTTAGTTCACTCAGCGGTATTCATATCTATAGGTGTAGATTGGAGAGCAGACAGTTGGGCGAAGGCGGCACTACATTTTCTAACAGACATATCAATGATTTTTAAACATTAAAATTAGGGTAGTAAAATTTTGAAAAATACCCTATCTAGAAAGGTTGAGAAACCTGACAAGGCATTGCATAAACTCAACTTGACCTAGACTTCAGCATACTATAAAAATCACAGATTCAAAGTTCTTAGTAATAGATAATCACAGAACGTCTTAAATAAAACACCTTAAATAAAGATTAAGCCCCTAAATAAAAATTATTATAAATTAATCCCATGACAGCAAATGGACAAATAAACAGTTAAAAAGAAATATTAAATGAAATAAATTCATCTGTGAGGAAAATATATGGTCAATTAAAATCTACAGGAGAAATCAAAGTGAACTCAATTCGGTAAGCTGCTTATAGACAAAAACCTAAAGCGGTAGTTAGAGTAACTTCTGCCATAGACAACAGCAGCAGCAATAGTAAATTACAGCAAGTGCGTAGCATTTAAGTAAGTATACGTAATACAAACAGTGAATCAGGTAATTACAATAATATTAGCTAGATATTTACTAACCAAGATAATATCAGATGCGTTAATGAAGAAAGTCGATATTAATTAATCAAATAACTGTAATAATCGGTAATAGATATGATAAAAGATAATTAACGATAAAGTTGGGTAAAAATAAGGTAAGTTATTATACGATCTAGAGTAATGGCGTAACAATTAGGTAAACGTACGTAATACAAACAAGTAAATCAGATAATTAAATGATATTAGCAGGATATTTGCTAACCAGGGTAA
Organism: Pissodes strobi; assembly: GCA_016904865.1. NCBI lineage: Eukaryota > Metazoa > Arthropoda > Insecta > Coleoptera > Curculionidae > Pissodes > Pissodes strobi. Next base: position 7,668 of record JAEQML010046079.1, on the reverse strand, counting down.
TATCGCATACGGTAGTGAAGAAATTCGGTATTAGTTAATCAAATAACGATAAAAACGATACCATAAAAGAAAATAAACGATTAAAAAGGCATTTAACGGCGGTTTGGCAAAGGATATGGTAAGGTATGGTAGGTAAAATAAGTAATTATAAGGCCTACTTGTATGACATTTTAATATGGCCATACTGAAGTGCAATTCACTGGCAGTGGTTGGTGGGTATTTCCTAACTTATATGGCTATTTGGCTGGCCCGAATTAGAGCTATACTGTTTCCTGTGTAGCTGCACTTCATGCCATGTGGGTCAGCACCACTGCTCTTAAACTGGCAGAAATGAACTCGGAGAAACTCTCTGGTCTAGCGAATTACCAAGCGGAGGAAGGATCCCAGATAAATTATAAAACGCAAATATATAACATTGCTTTTGAAAAGGGTAACCACACTTCACATAATATAATACTTTTACGAGACCTGATGGTTAAAACTACACAACACAATTATAAATATAAAACTTGTCTTTTCTCTAACTAGTTAATCGCTTGGAAGGGAAGACTACGTCAATTGCCAAAAAATATCATCCGTCAAATGAATGTTCGAAAATGAAAGACGACCACGAAGCACTTCGGGACTGTATCCATCGATACCTACCGATCGGTTACATTCCAATATTTCAAAGTACGAAATAATTAATGTTTTAAATTTTAAGATACAAGTTCAGAATAGCTGGTATATTAAGTTCAAATGTAAGGTGAAGATAATAACAACCTCATAAATATACATAAACTACATTTCTGGGTTTGGTACAACGCTACAATAGGCATAAAGAAATAAATAAATACGGAGCCGATGAGTGTGGTGCCTTTTTTGTGTAGTGTGACAATTTATAACGCTACTACAGAATTCAATATTGGTATATTTAGAACCCCTGCCAAAATAAAAAAAAAACTACTCCTAGTGTCTGTACAGGGTGTCCCAAATTCGAGCCTCATCATTGGGATCTCGGAAACTAGAAGAGATACGAGGTCGGTTAAATGGAGGCAAAGTTGTGAAATTTCATACTGATCAAAATGCCATCTTAAAAGTGTAAAAATTCCGAATACATACGAAGATTCTTGGAAAAAACCGAATATTCACGATTTCATTTTAATTTTTTTACGACTCTATTTTAATAGATATAACAAAATAAATTTCAAATTCTCATTGATACTTTTTCTGTTCTACAAGATGGTGTTATCAGATTTTCAAACCGACGTTTCGTTTTTGAGCTGCCATAATCAACTTTGTTTTCTTAAATACGGCCCTGGATTTTTTATTACGGATTTTAAGAGCATCTAAAGTCCCAAAGCCAATGATACATCGCACTTATTTGAAAAATTCATATTAATGGCATTTTCTAGAAGAACTCATGTGTTAGAGAGAGACAGAAAACATATTTTTGGTAAGCGTTTACCAGGAAATCACTAAAATATTTTTTTCGAATAAGTGCGATACACCATTGGTTTTGGGACGTTAGAAGCTCTTAAAGTCCGTAATAAAAAATCCAGGGCCGTATTTAAAAAAACAAAGTTGATTACGGCAGCTCAAAGACGAAACGTCGGTTTGAAAATCCGATAACACCATCTTGTAGAAAAAGTAGCAATGGGAATATGCAATTTATTTTGTTATATCTATTCAAATAAAGTCATAAAAAAATAAAAATAAAATCGCGAATATTCGTTTTTTTCTAAATATCTTCGGAAGTATTCGGAATTTTCAACTTTTAAGAAGGCATTTTGATCAGCATCAAATTGCGCAACTTTGCCTCTATTTAACCGACCTGGTATCTCTTCTAGTTTCCGAGATCCCAATGATGAGGCTCGAATTTGGGACACCCTGTACAGCTAATCAATCCTCAGGAATCTCGTCATTTGTAAAATTTTCTTCTTTTTTTTTTACAATGGTTTCTGCCTGTTCTTTACAATAGTTTGGTATTGGAAAACCAGGGTTGTTTTTGTTTAGATGTAGTACCAGTAAGCACTCTTACTCTGTAATTGCTTCTTGGTGTGTAAGAGTTTAATAAATAAGTAAAACATATAGATATTGATATTAATAAAAAAGGAAATGTTAAGAAAACACGAGGCACAAAAACGTGACACATATACCCATCATTTTGTCGTTAGATTCCTCCACACGGTATTCAGAAGTTTAGGGCAAAGAACAACTCTTGGTTTTATACTGTATAATATCAAACACATTGAAACGTTTTTGCAAAATCAATATCAGATAATAATCATGATAATAGCGCCTACAACTAAAAAGTTTTTAAGTCTAACACGTTTAGTAAAAACTACTGCCACTGTGATAGTGATAAATTGAGCAGAGCCCAACATACATGTATATTAAGATAAACGATTGATAGAAAGAAAGAACTTTTTATAAATTCACGTTCATAAATCCTCGAAATATTAACAACTACTCTGAATGGTAAGTGGGTTATTAAATTAGTTAAAAAAGGTTTAAGGTTGTGTATACGTGGAAGTAATTAAATTGAAACTTTGTATTTCGCGCAAAATCTTTAATAATATAATAAATTGCAGAGCGCTTTCGGCCCTAGACCATCATCAGTGCTTCTTTGTAAGGAACTAGCACAGTCGAGTCAAACAATCGACCTCTTGGACACCACATGGGTTGAACATTGAAATTAAAGCAGATATTTTGCACGAAATACAAAGTTTCAATTCTGTTAAATTAGTGACAATGACAATATTCCTAAAAGCCCTTTACTTTGAAGAAACATCCGGTGGCCTGTTTTAGCAATTCTAGGTGGCAGTTTAAGTAGATGGTCCTAATATCCCATTTTGGATACTCCCACCACATTTGTTTCAAAAAAAATAGAGACAATAAGTCGGGCTTTTGCGTAAAGAGGATGTTTTATTTTCTGCCAGCCCTGTATCTATGCGTAAATCGATATACTGTTTAATGCACGTGAAGCCATTGTGAACAAACGCCCTATTCGAGGTAATTTATACTACCCGGCACCTAATGTGCATAGAGCATGAAAATCATTTATCCAGAAAAGTTATAAAAATATTACTAGCACCACGTATTTTTATACATGTAAATCATAGAGATATATTACTGCATTTTTATTGTGATAATCGTCTTAGGCATATATTTAAATAAATTATAAAAAGAGAGATAAAGGAATATTTTCTTTTAATTTCCTATGTTAGTTTTGTTTTTTGTACAAATATTACTTGTAGTTTCTAGAATCTCATTATGAAAATAAATTAAGCATTCTTTTTCATTTGCGAAATTACGATAACAAAATGTACGAAATTATGGGCAGAACTGTGACATTTTGTCTAAAAAATGGTTACAATCCAAGCAATTGTTATAGAAAATGAATGCATTATTTGGTGATTTAGTAAATAGATTGTATCTTATAAGATATGTTTTAGAATGTCGCTAGGAAAATCGTCTCTACATGTCTGCATCCATAAGCCAATAATCTATTTTGGAACAAGAAATAAGCTGCTTTGAAGCACGGAATGTGTTTCTGATAACTATATCGCGATCGGAAGATTACTTTCGTGCTGGTACACTTTAGCAAGCTTAATTTTATAAATCCTGGCCCGTTTTCAACCGTTCCTTTAGAAATTAGTTTACCCCATATCGTACATAAACTTGAAATAGAATATTATGCAATGAGCATTTAATGATAGCTATTAAGACTCGGGTATGAGAATTACTTCACGAGCCTTTTGACGTTTATAAGGGAGCTTTAATTTCCCAAAAACGTTCAGTTTTTTAGCCAATTTAGAGCTGTTCTTGTTTCATTTCCGGTTAGTGATGTCGTGGAAACGAAATGATACAAGAGGAAAACCTTATTTCGTCTCATCTCATTTCTCTAAAGTTAGAAACTTATTTCCTTAAGATAACATAACAAAAACAAGGATATTATATTAGTACATAGGCTGCAGGAGGCACTGATCTAGCAACGGAGCTCAAGTTGTTATTATCTCATGATGCACAAGGTAGAATAAAATCTCCGAGGATACCTATTGATGCATGGGGGTGTACCTGAGTCAACTTGTCGATATTTTCGCTGAATGAAACATAGGCAGTGGTGGGGTGGCGGACCGAGGTGGGAAGTATGCACCAGCTAGGATAAGCGATGCCTTCCCAGTTTCGATGATGACAAACAGATCTTCAATATTATCATCGACAAAAAGTTGCCTACTTTTAACGGATTTATGGATAGCAATTAGGACTCCGCCACCTCTCGAGTGAACACTTGTTTGGAAAGATCGATCCCTTCTATAAATTCTGTAATCTTGCATGTACAACTCGGTGTCTTTGATTGCGACATTGAGCCAAGTTACCATAAAAACAATAATCTTGTAGTGACATCCAGGGACCGATTCCAAGAGATAATTTGGTTTAGTGCGAAGGCCTCTAACGTTTTGGAAGTAAATTAAGAATTCCTTGTTCGGTGAAATTAGGCATATTGTCAAAGAGGATTGGAGCGCTAACCATCACGTGTGGCAGAGATTATGCATGTGGTGATCCTCTTTGCTCTTGCAGGGTGCGTAGTGCATATGATGATGATGCCAGAGGAGAAAAACTCGCTTCTGTACTAATGATATGTGTATTACTGCCCAGGTTTAGTATAGATAAAGGTTTGTACTTAGGTTGCTAACTATGTTTAAATATATTTTACCAGAGGAGCGTGGATTGCATGATTATTCGTTGAAGACTTAAGAGACGCGACCCGCGTTCGGTTTTATGAGACAAAATGAGGCTTCTTTGAAATACTTTTAAATTATGTTGAGGATGGGTTAGTTAGTTAGAGTTGCTTAGGTTACTTTATGGAGCTGACTTTAATTAACAAAATTATATATTAAATATGAGTCATAATATAAAAATAATACATCACAGCTGAAAAATATAATGTTATCCATTATATAACATAATACCATATAAAAGGGATAAAACAAGAATAAATATGTATATCACATAAACACGTATTATATCAATCAGAATTTGACATAGGACCAATGCTATATTTAAACATAATATTTTACATTAGTTTACAGGGCGACGCACATAAGATGGCCTTATCTCATATCTGCAAGAGCTATGGGAAAGAGTTAAATATAAAAGTTTCTTGGATTGTCTTGAGTTTTTAAAATATTGCAATTTCGTATATACAGAGTACTTTCTTTTTCGTGGGTTAATTTAAATGGAACATTTTGTATGTTGATATACTTACTAGACATCAGTGCTTTACTTTATGTATTTAAAACTTTTGCAAAGTTTTTGAGACATTTTTTAAACTTTTTTTTGAAATATAGTTTTTCAAAAAAAAATACCCTGTATTTATTTGGCAAGCAAAAATTGCACAAACAATTTTAATATATCATAGAAACCTCTCGCTTTGGGTTTTACGCCATATAGTAGGAAATTAAATTATTGTTATACATATTACATAGATATAAAACAAAATACCATAATTGCTATCATTGAAACGGTAGGAGCTACGAGATCCATTTAAATAGTGCAAGATGTTCTTTTTTTTATATTTACGAGGATATTGAAGAACGTTAAAAAATTCTAACTTTTTTAAATCTCCTGAGTTTTAAGTTTAAAAAAAGTATTTCGAACAAAAGAGTTCAATTTTTTCCTTCTCTGTTAGAAAAGCTACTTAATTTGTATGCATTATATTACGTAGAAGTTACCAGTAACCACTTTTTTTTTAAATAACCGAACTGACTTTCATTTAATCTCTTTTTCTTAACTCTCAATATTCTTCACCATGTATCAAACGTATCTGTATAAAGCATGAGTTTTTTTATTTGTCAAAGAGTACAAACAAGCTGTATTTATTGTATTAATTACAGTAAAACATTAAAAATTATTATTCAATGACTTTGTCAACAAAAAATAAAGCGCAGTGTGTGCTTATGACTATACGACAGAAGCAAAAATGTCCAAAGAACATAAAAAACTGCATAAGAAATAGCATTTATCTACCCAGTTAGTTTATATGCAAACACAAATTAATAAATAATACTTAATAAGGTGTGCGATATCGACCTAATTTGCGTTGAACACAAAAATGTAATCAGAGTTATTGAATTATGAACAAATATTTTGGATATACTTACCACAGATGCTATAGATTCCGATGTCTAAAGTAAATTTTTACCTCAAAATATCCCATAAAATCATCAAAGGCCGCTGCTTCTTGTTCGGAAAATGTCAAAATTCTCCGATCCTGATCCATTTTCTCGGCTTCAATACATTTTAAATGAGATTTGAGGCAATTAAACCTATTTACTTACCAAAATACTATACTTATATGCTGAAAGTAAAATTTGAAGTCGAAATCTGCTACAAAACCGACAGAAACTGCACCTAATCAAGAAAAAATTACCAAATTTTCCGATCCTGACCCATTGTTCCGGAGTAAAACCGTTTTCAGAGAGATTTCGCATAATTAAAGACAAAACTAATATTGCAAGGCGTATTCCTGTAAATTTACCATAATGCAGTAAATGCAAAGCAATCTATGCAAACTCGTAAATATGCCGAACTATGGAAAACCTGAGAATTGTTCACGATTTTCTGCACGTTTCCCTTTGACATCGATTTTCTCGTATTTCTTGATCTCGGATCGAAAATCTGTGATTATTATTTTTCGAAAATAACAGTGCGTTGGTTGGCACGTTCAATTCAAATAGATTTTTCAACCTGAAAATCAAAATTATTACTAATTCTGCATTTTCAATCGTATCGATACCACTTTTTAGTATGTTTACGGATAATATAACCGTCCCTTTTAATGTACGGAACTTTGGTTGCTCCAGATTATCCGATTTGCAAATAATAAAATATTATGTGGTCAAGTGTCTTCTCAAAACTGAAATGGCGAAAAGTTTCAATTCAACCAGCTCACTCTATATAAAAACATTATCATTTCTAGCGTGTCTTCTTGCACGAGATTCTGGCCAAGTAATCGATTTTTCTATAAAAATAGTATTTCATTTTTCGTTAAAAAAATCCTTAATTTTTTTATCTACAAATCGATTTTTTTTACATTTTCTTTGAAAAATCCATTTTCCCGACAAACAGAGAAGCATTTAGAGAGTTTTTCCTAACGACTGTCGATGTCGTCTCGGTTTTTTCGATCCTCCCCACTTTTTCGACGCTAGAACGACTCAAAGTGTCACGTCTTTCAAAAATATACACGCCAAAAATACTGGCCCTGTTTCGAATTTCTTCAATTTCAATAAGGTTCGGAAGACCGCCAAAAGGAGACATAACTGTCACGGGCCGTTTTAGCTATCGTATATCGAAGCGTAAATAACCTTAGAATTCGTCACCATTCATATGGCTTCGAGCGCATTGGTACTTACTAGCGAAAAACCCTCGTAGATTCTGGCCGCCTTGGCTTCGACGATATCTTGATCGAGACAATAAAATAAAATTTGCGTTGTTAAACAAAGTTCGATTCCGAATAAATTGAATTTGGCGCGTGATGACCCAGAAAGTAAAGTCGGTAGTCTTAGTGTTTCCGGCTTTCGTAGTACATACGGTTTTTGGATTGGTTGTCAAGTTAGGCATCGTGCGCAGTTACTTAACTGCCTCGGAATACATAAGAAATTCTATTACTTGAAGTGGGTTAAT
>MU188513.1:26860-53424 GCA_016904865.1 Pissodes strobi | reverse complement strand
TGTTAATAGCAATATCAAAATATATACATATGTTATGCCATCAAATAGGAGAAATATTTATGCAAATCATGTTAATAACAATATCAAAATATATACACACGTTATGCCATCAAATATTAATTATCAATGAAAATAGAAGAAATATTTATGCAAATTATGTTAATAACAATATGAAAATGTATACACATGTTAGGCCATCACATATTAATTATCAATGAAAATAGAAGAAATATTTATGCAAATTATGTTAATAACAATATGAAAAGGTATACACATATTAGGCCATCAAATATTAATTATCAATGAGTATAAAATATATAATGGTACAAATTATGATAATAACAATATTATAAGTTTCATTTTACCGACTTGTAATGACATAATATTGCAACACAGAAGCAAAGCAATTCACCAAAATAAACTGTACACTCCGCTAGCTTCTGACTCTCTATTTTTCGTTCTCCAGCAATACCTTTCGGATCTCCTCCAAAAAACCTCGCAAAAACTCGACTTCAATTTATTACTTGTTTTTATCTTTTACATGTATAAGGGGTGTCTCAAAATATACACATATATAGGGTGTCTCAAAAATTAATGTATAAGGTCTAATGAAATAGTATTTTTAAGATGCGGGTTATCTCAATATTAATTACGATTTATTTTTACTTAATTACTTGCATTGTTAGAGCTAATACCCATTAGTAACCACTTGCCACTTAACAAGTGATTTTCCGTTAAAACCCTTTCAATACTGACGGGTGATACGCGTCCCAGTAAAAACTTGGTCTTAAAATTACGAATTTTTATTTGGAAAAAAAAATATTCATTTTACTGTAGGGACATATATGTCCCATAACAGATTCTTTTAATACCGGTGGGTGCTAAGTTCATTTGAAATACATTAGCGGCTGTCCCAGTCGTTATTTACGCTTTTCCCAATAAACTACAGATTGTAGCAGTATTTCTTCATTTGTAAACAAGTGCACGTGCAAGTTCCTCTTTGTTTGTGAGTTCTTTACTACAATATTCGTGTAAATGTGAATTAAAGACATGGAAAGGTGAGCAATTATGTCTAATTATAAGTGTTTACAAGTATCTTCTAGAGGTCTTTAGAGTTACATGAAATGTATATGTGTGGGACATATATCAACCGTAAAATAAACAATCATTGCCGATCCTGATGAGCGCCGAAAAGTTGAGAAAAGAACGAAAAATATGTATTCAGAATGTAATGTTCCTTTATGCAATGATTGCTTGCAATCTTATCACCGTTAAATTTTCAAAATTATTGTTTTTTGTTCATTTAGATTTTAGCTAAAATAATACTTTCATTACTTGTAGAACATTTTTGATAATTTTCCCTTACTGTGGGGACATATATGTCCCGTTATGTATTTTTTTTATTTGTAGTTAATAAACAAAAAAAATATTTGGATGTATTTAATTTATGGAGTTTTATTATATATAAGGTACCTTATCCCTATGAATTTTAAACAGAAAAAAAAGTCGTATTTCGAAAGCTAATTCTCCTCTGGGACACGTTGGTCCCAACCGTATTTTATTTAAAATTTTTTTGAAAACAAGTCGTATTGAAAGGGTTAATGCAAATCGAGTACTTAGTTTATTTTTGACTTCAACTTTAAAAAATAAATGAATTATTCTTGTCATTTTTCAATAATTATTATCTGGTGAAGTAAATTTAATGCATGTATGTGTTGAAATTCTAAACGACTCAAACCGCCCAAACAATCCAAGTGCTATGAATAATGCAGGCTTTGTTTTTATTTACCAGGTTTAGTTTTATAATGCGAAGAAAGATAAATGGAAGCGAAACCCGTGAACAAAAACAGCGGCAAACTTGACAAAGGAGCGTGAAATGGTAGGAGAATCAGATTACAGGGAGCTGCTCGTCGCGACGTTAGCAACAGGTCGGCGTCGGCGTTTTAGTCACGTGCCGGGGAAGCAACATGTGTTATCGATGAAAATCGGAGTATTCGCGAATTCCGATCTTGTAATTGACATTATTATTCAGTATATTATAATATGAGATGACACGTGACAGTAAAATGCGCCTTCACTCCTGACATCAAGTGTCATGGAACTGTTGTTGTGAAAAGCAAAAAAATCGCAATGTCATGATAATGGATTTGGTGTCGGTAGATATCAGGTGAAAACTTACATTAAAGACCGTTTGGTGTTAAATCCTCTAGAGAGTTCGGAAGAAAGCGACGAATCTGATAATGATATAGAACGAAATTCATCAAAACGTAAATTGAATGAAGAAGTACAAAGCACACAAAAGAACAATTAATCAAAGTGAAGAATGAAGAGAAAAGAGGCAGAAAAAAAGAAAGGAAGCAAGCAAATAAACAACTTCGGAAAAGAGAGCTAAACCATGACGTTAGAATGCACAATTCGCAGTAGAAAAAGGTTCCTAATAAAACGCTCAAAAATGTCAATTGTGCTAAATGATATTATAAATGCTTCCGAAAGGATATACACAGATCCCTTCCCACGAATTATATCTCACTACTGTTGCAGAGGTTCAAAAAATTGAACATTTCAATAATGTATAGATTGTAAACGTCTCAAAATAGAAATGGCTGCTGTATGAAAAAATAAAGTTATTCCCTAAGAGTTTTATTCACAGACATTTAATACAATGAATGAAGTAAAACTAGACGATTAGAAAATATTTTTTGTGTTTATTTCAACTATTGGTTAGCTCTTATTTTGCTATTATATATTTTTTGGTTTTGTTTTGCAATCAAAAATAACAAAGACATTATATCAGTTTTTGGGCAACTAATGCGGATTTTTTTTTCAAAAATTAAAGAAATATAGTTAACATTTATTTCTGTAACATGGGTTTCTGAGTTATCTTTAGATAAATTGAGGTAAACTTATGATATTTGAAAAGCTATTTTGTTGTAATAATTACTCTGTTCGAAATTTGATTACTTAATATTTTCAAATTTAAAAAAATTTGGCGAAAACAAAAGCAGTGTCTATTGGACAAAGAATTAATAAAGTTACACTGAACCCGATTACTAGAGTAGGTACGCATCTCTTTGGTTGAGGTTTTTTTTTAATTATTTATAGGTCTTCGTCATTGTTTTATAATAAAGTTTCCTTTATTTGTTGTTTTGTTGTTGGTTTGTTGTTTTATTTATGGTTAGCTTATGTAATTTAATTTAGGCACTTGAGCGTCTTATCAGCAGACTTGGTTGGCTTAATTTCACTCACTTCAACTATTTGCACTTCAACTATTTGGAAGATTCTACAAATGACACATTCGTTTCCCTTAAATAATAAGAGTAAATATTTAGTACTAAGCGAGTTTCAGGAGCTAGTAGACTCTAATTCTAATGTATTCCATATCAATTTCTTGGAGTAACTACATAGATTCTGTTGATTAATTTCTTAGACGGTTTGTCCTTGTTATTTTTTACATGAATTAGCGTTTCTCAGTGTTAATTTTATGGGAATATTCTACCAGACTTGTTTTCAGTCTTGGGCCATACCGTGTCGTTGCCTTTAGTATATTATTAATATATGTGTATAGATTCATTCTGTGATTGGGATTTTTCAGTGCTTTCGTCAGGGGAATTGCCTTTTAAACGTGATTAGTTGCCTTCTGTAATTTTCACTTCGGAAGCTTCTTTAAAAATATTGTAATCATAATATTTCTTATTGATATGACGTGTCCTAGTGGGCTCGGAGGTGTGAACGGAACATTATTATGTTTTGCGTATTTAGCAACAGATTATTTAGTATTAACTTTGAGATTCTATACTTGTTTTATAACAGGTATTAATTATTGGTAAATGTCGACTATCAATCTTATTTGTGGTCTAACCGGTAATTTATGTTAAGTAGACATTTTAGGGAAAATTGTTATAGAACCTTTTTTGTAAAGAATTGTATGAGGAACAACTTTGTATATAAGAACTTTTACCTACCATACCCTATTTCGTAGATATTCTGAAAAACATTAAAATTGGGGTGGAAGCAATGTTGTAAGGGATGATGCAAATATTTTAGGGGTGGGAACTTTTTAGTTTACCAATATTTATGCTATCCCTAATATTTATACCAATTTTTAAAACTTTCTAAATTTTGTCCGATATATTAATATTTTAACTGCAATATTACTGAATTATATGTTTTCTCTAACAAAAGATCAGTTTATAAACCTATATGGTTATTGGGACCAAGTGCTTGAACCAAATAATTGCTGTCATCGCCGTATATTTAAAAGATATTTACTTGGTTTTCTTTCTAAGATGAATGAGGGATGGTTTAATGTTGGCTTAAAGGATATTTTTGACTTTAGTTCTCATCAAAATGTTAGTCTTATAAATAAATGCAGTCCGAAAATCTCATCTGCAAAGGTTTTTGTCCGAAAATATAGGCTTGAATGCAATTATGAGAGAGCAATAGTAAACCGACAGATTCTGCTAATGCAATATATTATTATAATCCACAATCGGATGAAAGAAAATCAATTGCGTACATTAATGGGATTTATTCGGCCGTTGAAAAAAAGCACCTACTTTCAGATCCTAAGACAGTCATTCTGTGTAAATAAGGAATACCACCCAGTTAACCCAGTCTTGTTTGTAACTCCTAACGGCTACATATTGACAATTCATATTTTTCTGACTCTCCTAACAATGACGCAGCAACACTCCGAACTGAATATGCCAAAATATGGAAGGTTCACGCTACGGTACTAGACCGAGGCTATGGAGACGCACTACCAATATTGGAAGATCTAAGTATGATGTCAAGCCCACGTCGAGCAAATTAACACCTATTATCCACAGAAGAGGCAAATTTAACATGATTAATGACAAAAACCAGATAGATTATAAAGTCGCGGACTGGACATATAAAATTAATTTTTAGGTTCCTTGGTACTATTCCAACCGCACACGTAATCCATTTGGGTGATATATACAGAATTTATCCAAAGAATAACCGTCCAGTTAGGAGAAAAGATATTGGAAAGACACGTGCAGCCAATATTTTACAGGATTAGTTAAACAACAAAATCTTCGCTGTAGGAGAGCTAGATGGAGGCGTTTGGAAGAAAACCATGCCGGAGACTTTTCTCAATGGAAATTAAATTATCTCAAAGAGTAACTGTAAGTTATCAAATCAATCTAGTTTCCTTGTACATCTAAGACGCACTGCGCACAGAGCCTAACAGTAACCAACTGCAAGGTGATACTCTAATTTTTTACTCTAACATGATACGACTGCTACTGTATTTGGATCACAAGAACGCGAAAAATTTCAGCTATGTATACATTGTAATAATAAGTCAATACAAAGATAGTACTGTATCTGTAAATCGAGCAACAGAATATTGGGAACGTGCGCTCATTTAGCATCCGCAATATGGTATTTGGTACATGCTTCCATCAAGGGGAACATTATCAAATATCTTGGAACTGCATTATTAGGCCAAGTTCTCGGTGCAGGAAATTATTTGTAACATATGGTTTCTGTCTTAAACATAGCGACTGATCTGCCAAAATGCACTGTTTGCATCTAATTAGCTAATATATTTCACCTCCACCAACTTGGTAGTTATTTGGTCTAAAGTTGGCCATGCAAAAAGATCGCACTGCAGCTGCATTTAAATGTATGGGCTTTAAACATAAACATAAACTCTTGTTAGCTTCTAATAATAACTTGGGAATAAACCCAATTAGTAGATTCGTCGACGTTTTATAATTCCGGTTTAAGTTAAAAAGCCAATAGTAATGGCACTTTTCTTGGGGATTTATAACGGATGAACAATTTTCTATTATCTCAATATGAGATTTTTGTTCTACACATTCAAGAGGATCAACCTAACCTACTCTAGAAAATTTAAGATTTTTAGCTTCTAATAGCACATCGGAGACGCTATTGCAAAAATCAGAGAACTGATCTAGACGGTATTGTTTAACGAATCTATCATAATTATTTCTTAATTGGCATTTGATCAAATCTTATCCAGATTAGATTTCATCAATTGCCAATAGCATCTCCGATGAGTTGTCAGAAGCTAAAAATCTTAAATTTTCTAGAGTAAGGTCAAAGCTAGATATTTTAATAAAACAAAAAATCAATTCTTCTAAGAGATTCTCAAATTTTAAATTTCATGAAAGAATTAATATTTTGACCCATACAGTTTTTGACTCGGATGAACTTGAGCTTTTGAATTTAGGGCTTAAACATTGTTTGAAACCCTCACTTTCTGAAGGCGATGTCTTGCAGTTCGCAGTTGAACTTGATGTTTTGGTCGAACAAATATCTAATCTAATCAAAAAGAGAAATGATTTTCAGAATATTCTTTACAACACCAAGAAAAACCTTTTACAATTTAATACTCGCACTTCCAATGTTTATTTCAAAACTTTAAAAAAACTCAAGCTAAAAATTAAAATCTTATTATTTCTAAAGCAGATAAGGGCAACTGTTTGGTTGTTCTCAGAAAGACAGATTACATCTCTAAAGTTGAGGCATCTTTAGTCAACAATAGTTTTTCTCTTTTACCTATTAACCCTTTCAACAGCGTCATAAGGAAAGTCACCAGCACTTTAAGGTGTTTTTTGATGAAAATAATGCTAGGAAAAATTTAATTTCTAGCAATCCTACGATACCAAGGTTACATGGTCTACCAAATATCCATAAAATAGACACATCTATTAGACCTGTGGTAAGTTTCACCAACACACCTGTTTATTTTCTAGCGCAGTTTACATAAAACTTAATTAAGGATATCACCAAGTTTACTCCTACTTACGCGCTAAGTAATTCAATCTCTTTAATCAATAAACTTAAGATTTTACTACTTCCACAAAATTTCATTATGATCTCGTTTGATGTGCCTAATCTTTTTGTTACGGTGCCAAAAACAGAGGCAGACAGCTTGTTGGTGACCTTCTAACTTCATGTAACGTAAACAATCAACAAAAAATTAATATATTATCGCTCCTAAATCTTTGTTTGTCTCGAGATTTTTTTCAATTTAACAATAAATATTATAAACAACCTGATGGCCTAGCAATGGGCAGCTGTCTTTCACCTTTTTTGGAAGATGTTTTTAAGAATAACTCAGAAAACATACACATAGTCACGCCGGAAAATCGTGAAATTATCATTCGTTCCGTTATGTGGATGACTGTCTTTGTTTTCTGGACTGTGATGTTCAGAAAGCCAATGCTCATTTAGATTAAGATAAATATCACTCATCCAAACTTCAAGTTTACGATTGAACTCGAGACTAATAAAAAACTCAATTTTCTGGATATTACTGTTCTTAGAAGTTTGGATAGTCTTGATTTTGCTATTTACAGGAAACCTACCCAAACTGACCATACTATATATTATTTATCCCACCACCCGTGGCAGCACAAAATGACAGCTTTTCATTGCTACGTCAATAGGCTACTCAACGTACCTCTGTCTAAGAGAGAATACAACATTGAAGTGAACGTACTCAAACAGATCGCCTTTAATAACCAATTTGATCCCAGTCTTGTTGATAATCTGATCACTAGAACTAAACTCAAAAAATTGCGAAGGGAACTCTCTCATGGTTTGTTGGACGGTAGATCTAGAAAATACTTCTCTATCCCTTTTTTAATACTCAAACTAATGAAAAGATTTCTAAAACAATTCGCCAATTTGTCAGTAATTCTTTTATTTCGTTTAAAAATAAAAATCAATTACAAGCCTTTCTAAATAATACAAAAGATAAAATAGATTCCCTCTCAAAAAGTGGAATATACAAATTGTCATGCAATTCTTGTGAAAACACCTACATTGACATTAAGAGCCCGTATCAGTGAACATTTAAATAGGATTAACTCTTCTTTTGGAGAATATTTACGAAATTACAACCATAGCTTTAGCCTTTATTCCAACTCAAAAATCTTATATAGCGTTTCAACAAAAATTTTCAATAGACTGGATTTTTTGGAGGATATCAAGATCAACAGCGAGCTGCTTCAAAAACAACCTTTGCCTAAATACTCAAGTTAATCTAAATAGATCATACATTTCTTTGCAGAGGAGACTTCTTAACTAAAGTTCTTTTGTGCTCACATTTATCAACCACATTTATTTAGTGCTTTCTTGCTTTCATTTTCCTTGATAACTATCCACCAAGAGTATTTGATTTATTTTTTCTCTTCACAGCCCATATTTTGGGTGGGGTTAGTCTTGCTCATATCTACTGCGCTGATTATAAATACTCTTAACAAAACGTTTATTTCTCAATTGTCAACTAAGAATTTTAGCAACCCAACAAAAGCCTGGTAGATTTGGTCGGGCTGATGTCTGCCTTTAATGCAGTTATTTTTAAATTTTTTTAATTTTAGTTTTTCCCTTTCAAATATAATTAGTTCGAGCGGAGTTTGTCTTGCACACTTAGCCACATTAATATACCCTTAATCAAAAAAACCTTTTTCTTATATCAATGATAAAACTTGAATTAGCAACCCAAAAGGGGGGGCAGTCTGACAGTTTGTGTCGGGCCATCGTCTACTCCTACTTTCGCTTTTTATCATTCTTTACTCATTCGAGTAAGCAGTTTCTCTTGTCAAAACTGTAACTTCTTGGGTCATAGTTAGTGCTCTAAAATTTTTATTATATAACATTGATCACAACTTTTAACTTCATCTAGCTTAATGGCAGCCAGTCTGTTTCTCCAGACTTATTTTATAAAGTCATGTACTTCATTTCTATCCTAGCCATCTGTCTATATTAATTTAGCATTTAAGTTTCGAGATTACTGCTAATTTTGCGGATCACTTCCTGCGCCTTCAGAGTCTACTTGTCTCAAGACTGTCAACGTCAACAACGATACATTTTGTCGTTACACCAAAAACGTGGCATCTTTTTGGCCTTTAATTATGTAAAAATGTGTATAAAATGTGACTTTTAACTTGTTAATTGTGATTTGACCGTTGTTTGTTGGTGTTGTTTGTTTTCTCTTCGTTGATATGTTTCTTCAGGTTCAATGACAAGTAATTGAAACAACCTCTACCATTTTCCTTTGTTTCAAAAAACACACACAAAAATTCTCAACTTACACACTTCTTATTTTAATGCCTTTCAAATTTTTTTAACAGTATCAGAATCCTTATATAACAATGTTAACTATATCATTCTTTCGTAAAGTTCTTACATCAGCCACTTACTTTTCGTTAAAGGGTGGTTCTTCTACTTACTTTTCAGGTTTTTTATATTACAAAGTGATTTTTATGCAAATTTCTACATGCGATTTGGATTCGGTAATTGGGTGAGATTTCGATAGAAGTTAGATCTTTTATACATAGGTGGAGCTGCCATTAGAATTGTATGCGTATTATTTCTACATCGTTTTCTATAAAAATATTTTTATTATATCAGCCTTTGGATAGAGGGCGATAGTAATATCGTAATTTTGATTGATAGTCTCCCCCCTATACCTTTCGACGCGGTTTGGACCGGTATTAAAATCGAACGGCCAATGTAGCTTTGACTTTGATATCAAGTCAAGGTGAGAGCCCATTTTTATTTTTGTTGGATGTGATTTGATTTTTGCACATTTCGCTTTTAAGTTATCGAATTTATTTCTCTGTTTTAGGAGTGTCTTATGACAATTTTCAGATAATAGAGGGATTTTCGAGGCTATGATCTAGTCAACAATATTTTTAGTTAGATTTTTAATATCTAGATTTATAAATTGGATTCTTCGTTCATCCTGGCCATCTAGGCACTTTTTATAAAATATTGTTGAATAAATGATCGTATTGGTCCCTTTACTGAATATGGTTTGATATATTTATCGTGAATTTCGTTAACTTTTACAGGAATATTTAACTGCGGAGTTGAAGTTAGCAAGGAGAATTTCTAACTAACCTCACGTTATTACCGATTTCTGCTGGTCTTTCATGTTTTTAGCTAATTCCTGGTTCCAATCCGCCACTTTTAAGAGTTAATTTCTTAACTAAGGCTTTGCTAAATTTTGTTAAGAAACGGATGGGTAGCCAATAGACCTTCAGTTTACCGCCGGTGGAGGATTTAGGACATCCTACTTCCTAAAAGTCTAAGGTGAGTTGTCTCTTTTCTTATTTCTAATTTATGAAATATAACATTGAATTTCTTTGAGAACTCACCTTGGATTTTTATTTCTTCTCTCTACCGACAATCGACGGTGAATTTATATTTTTTCTCTTTGTAAACCTAGTTCCTTGCTAAACTTATAACTAAATTTGCTTTGTTTATTTTGCTTGTGGCTCGTAATGCTCATCTTGACGAGAGATTTGAGAATAATTGACATTTGGTGAAATGTCGATCAGCTTTGTATTATGATCTTAGCACGTAAAGTTTTCTTAATGCATAAATTTGACTTGGGGAGAATTTGCGTAATTATTAATTCACAGTTTTAAAGTAATCATATTTTTCTATCAATTTTTGACTAGTATTTTGCTTATTTTTAGAACTTTTTGGGGACTTTTCATTTATTTTGCACTTATTTAAAGCTGTGCTTAAGTCAGATTTAATCATATTCTTCTTTAGTAAACTTGAGTATCAGATTCGTTAATGAATCCTGTATATTTGATCATAGTTTAATTCTGCATTTACGAATCTTGTATTTTTGATCATAGATTTAATTCTTAAGTGATAGAGTTTGAATTTTTTTTCCGATATTGTTTAAATCACTGTTCATTATTTTTCATTTCTTCTTTTAATATAATCAACATTTTGCTCTAAGACAAGTTTTTCTGTTTGCATATTCTCACGAAAATTGGCCGAAGAGCTTGGATTGATAGTCAAGCATCAACCGAGTGTACCATTGCAGCGTTATGGTGGCTTCCCACAGCCCGTGATATGGCAGGCCGGGCCGCGCTAGCTCGGGCCAACACGCCGTGGGAAGGGTGCCGTCCGAGATCGCCCGGAAAGATCCGTGATGGCGCGCCCGATCCGCCGCAAGTCGGTAACTTCAAAGGTGCGACCCGGCCCGACCTGTCGGCGTCTGTTCGTCTGTTGTTATCTGTGATTCACAGCAAGCGTGCTGCTTAATATTTAGCTACCTCCAACAGTTTTATATGCAGCCTTGTGGTGTGAGAGTGTGAGGTTGTATCTATTACTCATTCTTCTTCTTCTTCAAGTGCCTTCCCACTACTATTGGATGTTGGCGATCACATTTCCGTACGCTCCCCTGTGCACTGCAATATGTACAAGGTCGCCGATACCCCAATAGTCCTGAGACCCGTCCATTCTCTCAAATTTCTAAGCCAGGACATCTGTTTCGTTCCCACTCCACGCTTGCCCTCTATTTTACCTTCGAGGATCAAAGGTGTTTTGGGTTTCTCATTAGATGTCCAAAATAAGTCGTTTTTCGCTTTTTTATATGCAAGAACATTTCTAAGTCTTTTCCCATTCTTCTCAAGATCTCCTCATTCGTAACTCTATCAACCTTTAGCATTCGGTGATAAGTCCACATTTCAAACGTTTCTAAGTTATTTATACCATACCATAAAATAGTACGGACCACACATAGCATTTTGCGTATTTCATTCTTAAGTTTAGACTTATGTCTTTGCTGGTAAGTATACGTTTAAAATTGTAAAAATAATTACGGGCGACTTGTGTTACTCATATTTTACTCAAAATCTAGTAATTAAAACTTTACCTTAATCGACCTTTATTAATTTAATGGTGACATCCACCAGCGTCTTTTGGTCTTTTTTTTCATGTTGAATAAATATGAGCCACTAAACAAATCAATAGCTAGGGCAGCAACTCTTTTTCCTTCACGTGATATTTTTTATTATTTTTAAATTGAACTCTAGCTTCCATCAAACTCATGAAGAACAGGCTCATGCAGGCCGTGGGAAGACCTCACGCGCGGCCAAGCCCGATCCGTGCTTTACCTGTGCTTGTCCGCGGCGCGAGTCCGGCCTGTCCTAATACAGGCCGTGGGAAGCCACTTTTAGACGTATCAGCTGTACAAGACGTTTTTTTTAAGTCCTCTGATGTTATCCTTACCCATAAAGGCCTAACAAATAACAGACAATTGGAGGAAAGGAACGAGGTGAAGAGACGTGTGTCCAACATAAGTTGAATGTCTAATTTAAGCTAAGTATTCTACTTGCAAACCTAAAAATCGCTGTAAAGACCAGAATCTTCAAGTTTTAACTAATTTCAACTATTGATATTTTAATTGTTTTTATTTTCTCTAAAATCTAACTTATTAATTTAATTTCTCAACTCTAGAAGAACTCTCTTCAACAAAGTTGTGATTTAGACTGTTCATTTTAATTGTATTTATTTAAATAAATTATTTTAGATTTGTTTTTAAGAATATCTTTTATTTCCTGCAAGAAACGAGATTCTGCAGTTCTCAACGTCTGTCAAGTAATTTTTGTTAGTTTTTAAGTTTTTATTGGTAATACTTGACAGTTACTTGAGAATTGAGGAATTACATACTAACAAGTAAGTAGAATTCGCGATCAATCTATAGTAGCCGGCAACTTAGTAAATTTACAAAAGACATCAGGAACATAAATCGTTACCCAGGTAATACTGATGATGGCCTAGGCCGAAAACGCTCTGTTATGTTTCTATAGGAAGTCCTTTTTGGATTAAAATTTTGCATGGAATACAAAGTGTTTCAATTAGTATGATTCATACATGCACATGGCCACTTATATTTTTGTGTATAAATATAATTTTATTTCAATATGTCCAAAAAAAATCACTAATATTCAATTTACGTACATTTAATACTGATAAATAGTTATCAAAGCGACAATTGTTACTGGGATATTGATTCGCTCATAAACTTTCGCTTTAGTATCAACTTCAATCCCGATTCAGTGGCTATCACTAATTGTTTAGCAAAAACGTGATATAAATAATTATTATCTTCATAACACAATGTATACTCAGACAATAAAAAAATAATTTAAATTGTATTTGCAAAGAAAAAAATTTATCCTAGAGATTTTATTACAAAAATTGACCGTAAGAAGTCAGTCCGACACTAATTATTCGATTGCATGTTATCACTCCAATCATTTTCCTCCTTCAAAGTAAATGAAGAGTACGCCCTTGCAGTTACCCCAATCAACGTTAAAAACACATTTTTAAAAAATGCACGAGTATCGCAATAATTTATTTCGACTCAATATAATAAAACATTAATTAATTCCATTATAACTATTTACATAGATTTGATAAAACATTATAGCATTAAAAGTGTCCAAAGTAAACAAAGTATAAAACGAAAATCGATTGTTTGCATCTGAATTATTTAAGAGCATCGCATTAAGCCTGTTGTCTTCTTTGTCCATTTATTCTTGTATTGAATATATTTAAAATTAATTTAACTGCGGTATATTTCTATTTATGCACCAATGCCTCTATGCGACTCTTTTCATTCTGATTTGAAAATGAGCAAATGCGTTTACAGGTACGCGCACATACAACGGCATCAGACGGACGGAACGGGCGATGCTCTACGGATTTTTTATTAGGGTATCGCACATATCTTATTGGCATTGTCGAAAGAATTAAAACTCAGTTGCGAATATGAGCGGTGAAGAACTAGCCATTGTCTTGGAAGAAGAAATTTTTCTAAAACGAACAAAACGTAAACGAGTGTGGAAGAAGGAATGTTTTTCGGGAATATGTACATCTATTTCGAGACTTAACGACCCACGAAAAAAAAAGCGTGTGCACTATGTCTGCATATCTGAACCTACACCTAATGAAAGGGTTGATACAAGTGAATACAAAGGTTTTGATGATAAATTAAATTCATCATATGACTCGAATTCATCCTCCAGTACAGTGGTCGAAAAAAATGAAATCGAAAAAGAAAAGGCCAAAATAATATCAAACCAAAAAACATTATACTCTCTAAGTAACAGAGGATCTTCTACAAATAATACCAACGACAAAAAAGGGGTCAGAAACAACAAACAAAAAGTCATTACGGACAATAACACTAACCTAGCAACATCCACTTCCACTTCATCTGATGACATTCAAAACCCGCAAAGGGTCAAGTCGCTAAAGATCTAGCCGCTCAGAGTCCATAAAAATTTCAATAATGGGTTATAGCAGCCCCCTCTTTTTGTGTGATTTGTGATGTAATTTTAATTTGATTTTAATTTCACTGTTTAACCTATGTGGTGTCCAGGAGTTTGATTGTTTGACTCGACTGTGCTGGTTCCTGACAAAGAAGCACGGATGATGGCCTAGGGCCGAAAGCGCTCTGCATTTTAGTACTATTAAAGATTTTGCACGAAATACAAAGTTTCAATTCAATTTGTATATTTTGTCAAGTGTGGTGTATATCAAACGCAACACTCAATTAACTTATACGTTTTCAGACATATATATCATATATATGACGTACGACATACTTCTAATATTTTGTTATCCCAACATGGATTAGCACTCACTGCCATATAACGACTATATAACCATCTACCGCTAGAGTTAAAAAACATTCAGAGCATCCCACTCTTCAAATCAAGGGCCCAGATAAACCCACACCAGATGCGAAACCTCCCGCCTAACGCATGATACAAGAATTCGTTAAAAGCTCCACCTCCTTGGGATGGCCAGCCATCCGAAGATTTAGTTAGGGCAAGCTCTAGTATGATTCTAAACGCGAGCCCACGCAAGTCTTTTGGTTTAGTCCGAGAGCGTTACGAAAAGTTCTTTATTTTCTTTTTCTTAAAAATGCCTGGTTATAAGTGCCTTTACTTGAATTGTTCTAGCGGTGGCGAAAAATCATTATTTAAATTACCCCGCGATCCTGAAAGGTATGTATAAATGTTGTTTAAGCACACTTATTTCCAAAATTATTACATAATCTAAAATCGAATGAGCACGAAATTCAATTAAATCTGAAAAGTGACAGATACAAGTTAAATCTTTTTTAAATCCAACTAATGTTCTGTCCGCCAGCATATTGGTCACATATGGGATTTTTTTTATTATTATTATGATATCGGACCTTTTGTTTTAACCAATCAATTCTGCATGTCTGACAATCTAAAAATGCATTTTAACATTGATAATGTTTCTGTTTTCCTAGTATCGCGTGAGAGATCGTGTTAGTTTGTTTATTTAAACCTAAATTTGATTATAACGTATCGACATCGGTTCAAATGACTAAAATAAATTGGAACTAACTGAAACTAACCGAAAGCTTATTGAACGACTAACCAAAAGCGCCAAAACGGGCTAAAACGTATCGGAACAGGTTACAAAAATTAAAGTAAGAAAACTAATCAAAACGAACCGAATTTTGACGACTAACAAAACTACCCGAAAACATTAAATTTGATTATAACGTGTCAAAACCAGTTCAAATAACTAAAATAAATTGGAACTAACTGAAACCAACCGAAAGTTGATTGGGCCACTAACCAAAACTAACCATAAGCGCCAAAATGGGCTAAAACGAGCAGGTTACAAACATTTAAGTAAGATAAAATTAACCAGAACGAACTGAATTTTGGCGACTAACGGAAAAAACCATAAACGTTAATTTTGATTATAACGTATCGGAACCGGTTCAAGTGACTAAAATAATTTGGAGCTAACTAAAAGTAACCAAAACTAGCCAAAGGTAACTAAAAGCACCAAAACGTGCTAAAACTTGTCAGAACAGATTACAACTGTTAAGTTAAAAGTAACCTAAAATAACCGAATTTTGGCGAATACCCAAACACATTAAAATTGCTTATAACGTACCGGAACCGGTTCAAATATATAAAATATATTAAAACTAACTGAACTTTAACGAACGTTGATTGAACGACCAAAAGTAACCAAAAGCACCAAAACGGGCGAAAAGGCATCGAAATAGATTAAAAATATTGAAGTAAGTTCAAACTAACCCAAATTAATCGAATTTTGGTAACTAACCGAAACTAACCAAAAACATTAAAAATGCTTATAACGTCTCGGTACCGGTTCAAATGGCTAAAATAAATTGGAACTATCTGAATTTTACCCAAAGTTGATTGAACGACTAACCAAAACTAACCAAAGGTAAGTAAAAACATCAAATCGGGCTAAAACGTATCGAAATAGATTAAAAATATTAAAACTAACCCAAATTAACCGAATTTTGGTGACTAACCAAAAATAACCAAAAACACAAAAATTGTTTATAACGTATCGGAACTGATTAAAATGATAAAATAAATAAAAACTAACTGAAATGAACTGACAGTTGATTTAACGACTAACCAAAAGCACCGGATCCGGTTCAATTGACTGAAATAAATTGAGACTAACTAAAATTAACCGAAAGCTGATTGAATGACTATCCAAAACTAATCAAAAGTCACCATAAGCACCAAAATTGGCTAAACCTATCGGATCTGATTAAAGGTATTAAAATAAGTAACTAACCCAAATTAACCGAATTTCGGCGACTAACTAAAATTAACAAAAACGTTTAAATTAGTTATAACGTATCGGAACCTGTTCAATTGACTAAAAAAATTGGAACTGGCTGAAAGTAACCGAATGTTGATTGAATGACTAACCCAAACAAACCAAAAGTAACTAAAAGCACCAAAACGGGCTAAAACATATCAAAATAGATTAAAAGTAAGGAATTAAGTTAAAACTAATACAAATTAACTGAATTTTGGTGACTAACCAATAACACTAAAATTGGGTATAACGCATCGGAACTGGTTCAAATGGCAAAAATTGATTAAAACTAACTGAAAATTCGCCTTTTTTTGGTGCTTTTGGTTACTTTTAGTTAATCGTTTAACCAACTTGAACTCATTTGAACCGGCTCTTACACGTTATTACCAATTTTAATTTTTTGGTTAGTTTTGGTTAGACATTCAAACAACTTTCGGTTACTTTCAGTTAGTTACAATTTATTTTCGTCATTTGAACCGGTTACGATACGTTATAACCAGTTTAAATGTTTTTGGTCAATTTAAGCTAGTCGCTATATACCTACCTACTCGTACCTATATTCAACTTAAATTCAGCTTACTTTAATATTTTTTTTCTGTGCCGATACGTTTAGCCCTTTTTGGAGTTTTTGGATACTTTTGGCTAGTCGTTCAATCAATTTTCGGTTGATTTCAGTTAGTTTTAAATTATTTTAGTGATTTGAACCAATTCCGATACGTTATAACCAATTTTTATGTTTTTGGTTAGTTTAGATTAGTCGCCAATATTCGGTTAATTTGGGTTAGTTTTAACTTATTTTAATATTTTTAATCTGTTACGATACATTTTTGCCCGTTTTGGTGCATTTATTTGCTTTTGGTTAGTTTTGGTTAGTTATTTAATCAACTTTCGGTTACTTTTAGCTAGTTTCAATTCATAATAAATTTGGCTCGTTTTGGTTAGTTTGAACTTATTTTAATGTTTGTAACCTGTTCCGATACGTTTTAGCCCGTTTTGGTGATTTTGGTTACTTTTGGCTAGTTTTGGTTAGTTGTTCAATCAACTTTCGGTTAGTTTCAGTTAGTTCCAATTTATTTTAGTCATTTGAACCGATTTCGATATTATGAGCACATTTAAGTTTAAATAAACAAACTAACACGATCTCTCACGCGTATGACGTCATGTGACAAATGTAGCATGAGCTTTTTCACTATTTGAGACCGTATATTAGGATAACAAAAACATTTTCAATGTTAAAATAACCTTAAATCGGCATACATTAAAACGTATTAAGGAAATTTCTGTAAAAAGTCAGAGCAGCCATAATAACAGAAGATTTCCATCACCGCCTGTTGGGACAAACAGAAAGTGAATGGCTGCTGCAAATTTGTATTTTTCCTGAACCAGTCCACCAACAAAACACGTTTTTATTTATTTGGTGCAGACCAACTATTTTAATTTTGAAGAAC
Organism: Pissodes strobi; assembly: GCA_016904865.1. Classification (NCBI taxonomy): domain Eukaryota; kingdom Metazoa; phylum Arthropoda; class Insecta; order Coleoptera; family Curculionidae; genus Pissodes; species Pissodes strobi. The sequence goes on along the minus strand of MU188513.1, from coordinate 35,518 downwards.
AATTCTATAATCATACCCAGACTATTTGGTGCAGGCCGCGTATAACCTCCACGTCAAGGTTAAAGTTGGCTGGCGAGAAATTTGCCGATCTTTTGCATCTGGTGTGGGTTTATCTGGGTCAACGGTAAAAAGAATTCTATTGAGTCATGGTTTATATTCTGTTAGTGAATACTTAGACTGCCAAAATTTGTAATTAGTTACTGTTTGTAGCAGATTGTGTTTTGTAATTTGTAATGAGTATTGAAGAACGTGGTTATTTTGATTTTATACATTACTTCCTAGATATTAATGTTTTTTTATTGTTGACGTTTTCTATACATATTTTTTATATGTTTAAAGAAATAAAGGTTTTTGAATTTGAAGTTGAATTTGAATATATATTATGAATTATTTAAAAAAAATCCATCGTGCTTATGGCGATAGTTAATACCCAGTATAGGTTTATAAGTGTAGATAGATATCAGTTCTCTTGAGCAAGGTGACGAGAGAATATTCAGTGTGTCAACTATTGGAAAAGCTCTAGCGGCAAATACTCTAAATGTTCCAAATGAAAAATATGTACCCGTCACTGAAATGTCGATGTCTCACGCATGCGACCCTACAATAATTATATTTAAATTGAATAATAGTTTGTTATATGACCATCTAAACCTATGTAAGTATGCAATTATGCAAAATAACATTTTGCCAATATCAGCAATTAGTCATTTCCTATAAAAGCTCACTTGCAATGTTATCCCCTAACTACTACCCACCGAAAACGGGTGAAACTGATCCATTTTTTAAAGTACTAATAAAAATACAATTTTAGGATGAAAAAATATTTATCCTTAAAAAGTAAATAGTAACACATTAATTTATTGTGATAAATAGCAAAACAAGTTTAAATACAATTTGGACAAATTTTTTTAAAACATTGCTGACACACCGGTTATTTGCAGGAATCGCAAAAGCGATCCTTTTTTTGTGGGGCAAAAAGTAAATCTTTTCCTTTTTGATGCTGATTGGTGCTACTGAGGGACCTCTTGAACTCCTATGATGACCCCAAGTATATCAGCTGTTAAATCTCTTAGCTTGCGTGGTATTTTATTGTTGTAAATACGCCTCTTCACATGAGGCTCACAAAGGCTACGACCCAGTAATTTTAAGTAGTCCAGTCTTGAAATTGTGTTTCCATCAAGAGCAAATTGATATAATACTCTGCTGTTAATCCCAGATGCATTTAAAATCATATGAAAGATTGCCATTGGCCAGCGCCGGGTTCTACGAGACGTAGAATAGTTAGAGCATTTCTGGTCCAACGCGTCAACACCAGCTTTAGTTTCATTATAAAATAAAATAATATCTGTTTTTTTTTGTTGTTTCATCCACAGGATTGTCGTTATGCATGAGAGATATTAAGATGACAGCCTTGTTCAATTTTGGTACATAAAACACAATGGTATGGTTTGAAGTAAACCCAAAAACAGAAGAACCAGGCTCACGCTGCTTGGATGGTAAAAAACTTGATGCAATAAATCTCTTATTTTTTTTCAGCGTACCGACATAGGTTAGGTTTCGCTTTAAAAGTTCATTAGTTAATTCCAACGATGGATACCAATTATCACCTGTTATATTTCTACTGGTGAAGGCGATAAGTTGAACGAGGCGACATACTATTTCTGTTGGTATGGAAAACTTGGACTTCTCATTTCGTTTCCCACTGTATATCTCTGAATTGACCATATATGTGTTTTTGAATCTGCTAAGATCTCCACTTTTAAGCCGTATCTTGCCGGCTTACTCGGTATGTACATTCTTAAACTACACCGTCGTCGAAACGGTACCAACATCTCGTCAACGGTCAGAAATTCTCCAGGCGAATAACATTATTTTGAGTTGACAACAAATTGATCAAAAATATCTGAAATTGCAGCCAACCTATTTTCTTTTACCCTTTCGCGGCGTGTAGCTTCATCATCAAATCTGAAACAACATAACAGAAAAGAAAATCGTGCTAAAGACATAGTGCAGCGAAATATATCCCTACCAGTCCCATCGGTAGCCCAAAAAGACCGGAGTTCTTCATGACCAGGTATGAAACACCCTTGCAAAAACAAAAACCGAAGAATGCTTCTAATTCTGCTTTATCGGTTTCTTGGATAAAAACTGGTGAAAACAGTAATCTACTATTTCTCCTTTTTTTTAATTTACTATACTGACCTTGCATGTTTCTTATTTTTGAGTTTGTGTGTATAACCATTTTTCCAACCATAGAGTCTGTTATTAGGAGTCTCCATGCTTCCAAAGGCGAAGTTGGGGATCTTGTCGAGCTGGGCCTTTGAAACCAGGAAGTATTTTTATTATATTTTGCTTTTTTCCTTTTCCCCTTGTTGGTGCCGTTTTCGACCACTTGGTTCTATCTTTTGCGTACCACTATGGAATTTCCCGTAATGCTTGCGTATTTTCATGTTCGTCCTCTGATAAACTTTCTGAAGAAACAATTTCGCCATCATTTATGTACCATTCAACTTCACTCTTCAGCATCGTTCTCATCTGGATCGCTTCTGTCGCCTTTGTTCACAATTTTATTGCAGTCAATACGTTTCTCTTCGCTATCAGTTGCGGTACTACTTGATGTCGCAACGTCCAAATCGCTTGCCGTGTTTTTCCCGTTCAATATCCACTCGAAATTCATAATTTTCAACAATTTGCTTTAAATCATAATCGCTTAGTGGTTTATTTCCCATGTTCTTTAAAAATAAAAATCGAGACTTAGTATACTACCCAGACTTAGGCTCTGGATTCCAAAAAAAAAAACATTTTAGTCAACATAAGAAAAAACTTACGTTAAAACTACCCACGGGTCAATTTGACCCACTGGCGCTAAAAATATATCAAAGCGACAATCTTTACATTCTGCACTTATAAGACTAAAAATGCGTCGTCGCTAACTAGGGCATATCTCGCTGCATGCCATCCCCACTCCTCAGATTCGCCTGAAATCACGTGCATCGACAGATCGTTAGGTCATATTGACCCGGTGGTAGTGGTTAAGGGTTATAAATAAGATTATTGACTTTCGGTTGTCACCGAGTTACTTGGTCTCCACGCAGTTGAAGAAAAGGTCTATTAGCTTTCGGTCTTCACCGAGTTACTTAGTCTCGCATAGTTCTAAATAAATTTTAGTGTTTTTTAAATAGGTTATTTCAATATCGAAATTAAACTCTACCCTCAGCAACAAATACATGTTCAATGCAACACGGTATTTAATGAAAGATTAGCACGTGCAATAAAAGTATAATATATTTTATATAGGTATCACAACAGTTTTGTATGTACAACATAAAAATTCAACTCAAATCCGAAAATGATGATAAATGTTGATAAATGTTTTCTGCACCTTCATAAAATATAAATTCATGAAAATACAGCCTCTAGAAATTTGAGAAAGGGAAAGGAGGATATAGTCAATCTGCCGTCTTTGATGTTAGGGATAAACTAGCTTCGTTTTCAAATTCACCAGAAGGTACAATGCACGATAAATATTTTGTACTTATCCGATACTAGTAGTTTTTGATGCCTCCTTTTACGTGTCATCTTTCCTTTGTGTGTCGCTGTATATGCAATCACTTACGTCATACTGGACACAATTTTCACGAACTAATTCAATTAATATTTCGTTGTTCATCACTATGAATTCAATATGAAAATTTCAACACGAAAAATAACGCCACAATCAGAGACCAGCTCAGTATTCATACTAACCATGTCAATCAACGGTACAGATATGAACAGACATGCACACACACGAGCCAGCACCATTCGAATATTCTTGTCGACAATACTGTCCATTGCTGGGACCTGTCGGTACGTACACGTATCGCTCAATTCATGAAGGGAATACTCATATAGATAATATATGAAATTTTTTGTGTGTCTTAGCGCTGATACGTATTGGACACGCTACGTGACGGAATATGTGAGTGGTGCTTAACACGTCATTAGCCCTTCTCTCGATACCGTCAGAACCATTCAAAGCAAAAAATCGGACTCTCCATATCGGTTAAAATCCGACTTTGATTTGTATTCGCCAAGAGTAACAGGTTTTTTTACCACAAATTCATTTTTCCAGACATCAAAACATCCTTTAGCCGATCTGGCATTTTATATTTAAATTTTTAGTCCTACTTGTTCTATTAAGAAATTGTTTAAAGATTCTCATATAACAGCTAATGTAAATTTAGTATACAATAGATACCCTAAACCAAAGGCCTATGTATAGATTTCGCCTAAACTTATAAGCTTATGTTGTAATTAAATATACAGAACTTCGCTAACGCACGATATAATGAATAATTCCAAAGTTTATTTATTGTTAAAAAATATTCTTTCTTTCGAAAGTAAACAACGCAAGTAATTGCTTTACGCCAATTAAAATTACCGGGAAATTAATTTAACAGGTAACTTTGAAGTTTTGAAGAGTTACGGAGTTTTAATATCGCCACCCTTATTAACACGTTTCTATACTTATTAAGATTTTAAAAGAAAAACGCAAGCACTTAATTTAGCGGGAATTTATAATTACAATTAAGTGATTAAACTTTTGCGCTTATTTAAAATGATTTTAAATTTGATATCTACGATTCGTAAAACCAATTTCAGAAGTATATTTAATATTATAAAGCTTCGATCCTCGTTTTGGCTTGTCGAAATTGACCGATATGGGAATAATTTATCTAGTGACCAATAAGCGAAAAAAATAACAATTGCCTTTTATAATCTTATTAGAACTTGGTAAAATAGTAATTTATTAAACAGCGCCCCTTTATGTTTTAAATTAACGGTTCAAATTTGGAAATCAAAATTTCGGGGCAGTTTAATGGTTAAATAATTACTATGCTTTAGTGTAAAATTGCTGACTATCAAGACAGCGGGTGGGCACCATTAGAAAAAAAATAATAATTTAAAAGAGGGGCTTTCATTACAAAATGGCAGCATTTGGATTATCAACACTAAATTATATTAAACGAGAATTGAACAAAAATCTTACCCACGCACTTTAAAAGATGCTAAAATTGAAGGCCTCTGTTATTATCTTCTCATAGAATATTTTCACACTCATGTAAATATTTCGAAAAAGGTGCGTTATCTCCATACCGCCTACCACGTTCATTGTTTGCTTCTAGTTTAGAATGAAGTTAAGTTAAGAAATTTGCTAATAAAGATGCGTAGGACAGAACGATGCCCTAGCTCAATTGCCGGATAGTAAGGGCGGTTAAATTTATTTGAAACACAGCTTGTAAATGGTACTAGTCAAAAAATACCCAACTTGAAATTTGGAACCCGTTTTGGTTTAGGCTTTACAACAAAAAATAATAAGGCCAAAAGATAAATTAATCGAAATCAAAAAAATATATATATTGAAAGCCATACAATTATTGTACAGGAAAGGAAAAGCTGTAAACATCAACATATTCAAGGCTTTTGCTTCAAACTCTAGCATCGAACATTAACAGGCAAAGAAAAAAAATAATGTACAGAAAAAAATCAATATTTTATCTGTGAAGGATTTTTTTTAATCTGCTAGCGCTGAAATCAGTTGTAACAGTCCGATTTTGCCAGTGTCAAATATTTTTGAATTTCATTTATACGCCGCATTTAGAAAAAAGATGCTGTATTTTGCACTCATCGGTCTATTAGTTCTAAATTTATTGATTCGATTTGCTGTTAATACGCTTGAAATTGCCGCATTTCTTAATGTAAATTAACTATATTCTAAGTATGAATTAACGATATATTTACATTAGCATTTATAACACGTTGTGACTATATTTATTTTAGTTGATAAGGGAAGCACATTGTTACTAGAATAGCTTGGCTTGATTTATATTACATTATCGTGGAACAGCCAGCAAACCGTTTTATATTTTTAAGAATTCTGTTAATAAAACCCACAAATAGGCTGCATTTGACTTGTCAATCCATATTTTAATTTTGGTTTGACTATTTCATAACCTTTTGGGAACCCCTTGGTTGCTGAACACCAATTGCCGGCCTATCATTTCGGAGATCGTTAGATTGTTTTGGGACCTCTCCTATTAAATTTATTTATCTCTTCACACGGTTGGTTGCAGTCTTTGTAATGTTCGCTTGTTCGTTCCGAGTAATAGATTCTTTGGTATTTCTTGAATCTTTTTACTTCAATGCCTTAATTGTGGCTTCCGCCGTCATGTTATCCTCGTAATAAACGAGAACTAAGTTGTTTATCTTAGAATTATTCTTTGTATCGAACCACTCGGGATGTTTCAGCCCCTCTATACTTGCTTGCTGCTTTATTTTATGTACCATTTAATCTCGTTGAGGGAGAAAGAAAAATTGCCAATCGAGAGTTCTTCTGAATGTACCATTCAAGACGAGAAGAAGGTTTGCCATGAGTGCAGTCTCAGAGACTCCAAATTTAGTTTGTGATTTAATTCCGCCCATTTATTGGGGATATACTGTGGTATCTCTTGGTGGTTGACACGACCGATTTTCGGGATCTAAAAACTGTACTGGTAAGCATTTTCTCTAGAATAAATTTTTTCTATTGTTTGTGAAGCACGTGGACGCCATGACGCTAACGTTTTTTTCCATTATTTCTAGAGGCTTCCCACGTTCGTCATATAAGACCAAGACCGTCGAATTTTCCTTAGCCCTCGAACACACTAACGAGGTAAGTATTACTACAGTTTTTTTGCCTAAATTAATGATTTAATTGCTTGATCTGTGTTACCTTTTTTGTGCATGGTCCGCCATTTGCTTTGCGTCACATATATTATCTAATCTACTTCATTTTATCCAATCCGAATTTTTATTTTAAGGTAACTTCAATTTTGATCGTAAGGGGAAGTTTATATTTTCTTTTAGGGGTGATTCATCCCAATCTTTTTTTTATTCAAGTTGCCTGTACTTTAGTACCTTTTTTATCTGCTGACGGGCACTGCAAGTCCATGGTTTTTTTTTCTGGGGGAAATTGTTTTATATAGAAAATATATTTTTGCAAGGGGGGCTATGGTTTTTTTATTAAAGTAAGGGGGCTGTGTCTAATGCGCACTGGGTTATTTCAGAGTTTTACTGGAAGGCCACAACTTTTACTAGCAGGCGAGAAGCAAGTCTTACCAGCAGGCTACCACCTTTGCTAGCAGGCCACAAGTTTTACTAGCGGGCCACAACTTCGATTAGGGGGGGGAGCACAGTCCAATTATCAACCCATCTTGACATCGAGACCTGGGCTAGATCTTCCCCTTGGAGCCATCGAGTGGCAGTACCTGAGGTATCAATAGGTGGCCGCCGCCGCTGCCTCCACCAAAGTCAACGACCGGATTTGGGTATCGTAGGGAAGCTTTCTCTTTCATGAATTAATTTGGTTTTTTTTTTAGTTTAATATAATCTTAATTTTCCTTCTTTTAATATAAATCAAACATTGACCGCCAAGCTCTGAGATAGCTCATTAATTTTACTTTAATTTATTCACTGGTTTGTCGGACCGGTTAATCTAATTGCTCTGAATTTTCTCTCCTTTTAAGATAAGTCAAGCGTTGACCGGCTTTAAAACAGTTTCAAAATTTTATTCCTTTCATTCATTTATCTAGTAACATAACCGCTCTGAATTTTCTTTCTTTATAATATAAGTCAAGCATTGATAGCCAAGCTTTCAATACTTTTATTCTAATTTTATTTATTTTATTAATTTATCGAGCCATTTGATTTAATTATTGTGGCCGTTCATTGCTACCTATTATTATTGCTACTTATTGTTTCTTAAAGTTTTCATTATTTTATTTTGCACCCTGGCGCAGCTCCATTACTTGAGTTATGAATATTATTAGCATACTTCAAACCTCTAGGCACAAAGTATCTTAGAAAATTTGTTTTGATAAATTAAATTATAATTAACAAAAGCGGATTAAAGTGTAACAAATTGAAGCCTTTTTTACAAGCTTTTATTTACTTTCACCTGTGGACCTGTCTGTAATCAAATCTTGCAAGCTGAATTAGAACTACTTCTAAATGTCCGATTGACTTGAAATTTGGTACACGTTTATAGTTCCGATGACAATACAATATTATAATGTTGTTAAGTTTACACCTCCCCCCCTTTCGGGGGTAGGGAAGGGGGCACTACTTAAAGTATGTCCGATTTCGTTTAAAATTGGTATATGGGGGTTTTTGAGGACAAGGAATTTGATTTTTTTTTATCAGATTTTGAAAATTTAAAATGGCGAATTCAACATGGCCGATTTTGGATTAAATCTTGTTGCAAGTCAATTTTAGCTGACTTCTACATATCCAATTGGCTTCAAATTTGGGATGCGTTTGTAGTTCAAATGAAAATATAAAACTATGGTGTTGCCATTGTTTATTCTTATGAACACAGTGGTGTTGCTTACACCTTCCACCTCCCTTTAAAGGTTAGTGGTGAAGGCACTACTTAAAGAATGTCCGATTTGGTTTAAAATTGGTATTAGGGGGTTTTTAGGGACAAGGAATATAATTTTTTTATCAGATATTGAAAATTCAAAATGGCTGACTCAGAATGGCTTTTATTATATACTACGAATCTAAGTTTTATAAATAAAAATATAATGTTTCCTAAATTTGTGATTTTGCTATACCATAATACCTACTAAAAAGTAA